>BQNB010013599.1:54027-76822 GCA_026074375.1 Tanacetum coccineum
TTTGACCTGAATGATGAGAACATCATATGATGAAATCATATGGTCCTTTGTAGCCGCCGTAGGTCTCCTTCGTACAATCTCCCACCAACGAACTTTTCCAAGCTCCTCATTAACCTTCTTTCTTTCAAGAGGTTGTCAATCTGATCTTTCTCTGTCCAAGCACTCTTCAGCGTTGCTTCAACTTTCTTTCCAAGTTATAAAAGTCTTTGCATCAAACTTTGAGGATATAACAGATTCAAATACATATGAAACTTGAGCTTGTACGGTTGGTGTTGATGTTGTCTTAGCTTCCCCCTAAACCAGCAATCCTTTCTTGAGTAGATTAAGAACTTTCTTGCAAGCCGCATCAAGCAGTATTGGTGTATAAAACCCAGATATCCAACGTACACAAATAACTCGAAATCGCAACACCAAAGTCAATTAAGTCCCGAATGTATACAATTAATCCCTCTAAGTAGTCGAAATGATAACACTTAAGTAAGCTAAGTCCCAAATGAGCACATTTCTTCCTACAGGATAGTGACTATCTAAAGGAATCATCATACCTATGTGTACCTCTTTTATCAAATATTTCTACTCATTTTAAGAATAAGCTTAGTGATTGACCGGTTGGGCAAGACACTAATTGAATCAGAAAGAATTCTTCTCACGTTTTAAATAATTACACTCCAAACACTTCCCCCTATGGACTACATTACAGAATTACAGAATTACCATAGTTTATCATAGTCACATACGCGAGGACTAGAATAGGCAACTATGTATAGTTTAGAGGCGTATGGGCTATATATACCCCTCTATGGCTTCCAAAGAGGGGTTGAGTCATTATTTTGGTGTTGAGTCATTTGTATCCTTCATTCATTTTCCATCTAATCACAAGTTCATCTTCTATCTCACTACTTTCTCTCACTAAAATGGCTATCATGTGGTTTGACTCACCTAGACCATCGGATCATAGTTTCTGTATTTTTAACACTGCTGGTCTTAAGTGGGTTCCAACTGGAAAGACACTCACATCTAGCATAACAAAGGTTGATTGTGAACTCCCAAATGGTTTAAATGATTATATCACTAACCCTTATAAATGCGATCAAACTCTCAATGTCAGTGCAGGTACTCTTAACTTAAGTGCAGGTACATTTTGCAATCCTGAAAAGGAAAGACTCGGAGTTTGTTGCTGAAAAAAGTGATATATCAGAAACCAAGGGTTCCAGGAATTTATGTATGATGAACAAGGACAATGGTTGTTGATTGATTCAGATCATCACCCGTGCTTCATGATAATGGTGTCTGTAGACAACACTTCAGCCCCCGCTCCTCAAAGAAAAGAAGAGTGTACGCTTTAGTGCGCTTTATCTTCAAAAGAAGAGAAATCTTCTTGTATCCTAAGTAAATACTTAAAATCATAAAAACACAAAAAGATTTTTTATTTTTATAAATTTTTATAAAAACAAAAGAGAAAAATATAAAATCAGAAAAACCAAAAAGATTTTCATTTTATAAAACCTTTATAAAAACAAAATACAAAATTAAAAAATAAGAAAAATACAAAAAGAAGTTTTTCAATGGCATGTCTTTTGCAAACGATAATATTTACGTCCCTAGAAATGTCTTTCAATAAAGACACGTGGACATAAATAAAGTTCGTGCAAAAGTTCAAATGTTTTTCAAAACATGCCATATGGCTTGCTATTATTTCAGATAGTAACCCGCTTTTCACCTTGAGGAAAACATGTCGTCTAAAAGACAGTTGTTCCTAACAACGGGAATTTATTCTCGGGCATGGTCTACTCTATGACCATGTAAAGGCTTGTGATTACTTTGTATCACAACCCGTGCTTCCTATATCAAATAAGTGTACGTTTCAGTGCATTTATTTGTCAAAATAAGAGAAATCTTATTTTTATTGGTAAACAGTTGTCTTAACAATGAATCAGTGTTTTCAGTAATCACAAAAAGATTTTCAAAGACAATTCGACCACTCACTCAATGACAACAACTCTTTAAATAGAAAACGGGTCATTATTTGAGGGGGAGAATGCGTCATCAAATAATCTTTTAAAAGGTCTTTCAAAATAAGTCACGGAATAAACGGATAAAGTTTCTAGTAATGACGGATCACAATTTAAGGGGTGTTAATGGATTTTAACTACACGAGCTTAAGATGTCATTTGTTTCAAACTTTATGGACTTATTTGCAATTTAAGACTTAGTTGATTCTCACGGAATAGATTTAAGCTTATCAATTCTTCGAACACGATCTCGAATATGTATGCGTATAAGGTTTTGCTGATTCCGACGTGTCGAAACCAGCAAGGGGGAAGGAGTAGATGTATACTTGATAGTGTCCTTGGCCTTCTTTTGAGGTTAGCTTCTTTTGATTTTAGGCTGTTTTGAATCTTTCGGGTGCACTATTTCAATCACATGGTGGAAGAGACATCTCGTCATTAGCCAGTATGCATCATTTGAGTCCCTAGGGGGAAGTGTTAGGAGTATAATTATTTAAAACGTGAGAAGAATTCTTTCTGATTCAATTAGTGTCTTGCCCAACCGGTCAATCACTAAGCTTATTCTTAAAAGAAGTAGAAATATGTGATAAAAGAGGTTCACATAGGTATGATGTTTCCTTAAGTTAGTCAGTATTCTGCAGAAAGAAATGAGTACATTTAGGACTTAATTGACTTAGGTGTTTCCATTTCGACTACTTAAGAAGGAATAATTGTGATATCCGGGACTTAGTTGACTTTGGTGTTACAATTTATATCATGACTATCCTGAAGAGAGAAATGCGCTCATCCGGGACTTAATTGACTTTGGTGTTGCGGTTTCGAGTTAATTGTGCACTTCGGATATCTGGGCTTTATACATCAAGACTGCTTGATATGGCTTGCAAGAAAGTTCTGAAACAACTCAAGAAAGGATTGCTGGTTTAGGGGGAAGCTAAGACAACTTAAACACCGACACACCAACCTCACAAGCTCAAGTTACATATATAACACCCTGTGTTTTCAAGTCATTGATGACGTCGATAATCTACTATTTATTTTTAGTGTCGTACGCGTTTGCTTGTAATTTCATGTATTGAGTAAAAATCGCGTAAGCTAAAAATTAGCGTTTAATATAAACGGGCATCAATCAATTAAACGTTTGCATCAAGCAAGTATTAAATAATTATTTTGAGAATAATTATGGTCTTTGTTCATTGTATTTTTATTGGTTGCGTAAGTTAAATACGTTTCGCGACAAATTAAGTTTAAGCATACCCGGAACCACAAAAATAATTCTACGCTTCAACAAATACCTACGTTTTTATGCAACGATCAGAGTTTATAAAACTTTATGCATATGAGCATACTTTATTGGAAACCGGATCAAGGTGTTTATTTGAGGACCGAACGAGAGAAGTATCAAACACGTTAACCAATTGTTTAGGATCAATACCAAACACACTTATGATCAGTATTTTTGCTATCAAAGATTAATAATTAAAATGATTCTTAGTTTAAAATAGACAGTACAGGCTTGACAAAACCAAGGTTAACTACATTAACTTAGTTGTTATGATAGGTGGCCTTTGTCTCAGGTACGATATTTGTTTCTATCTAATAATGATTGATCTTCAAAAGTGCTAAAAGTCATAAAGGTTCCCGGATTGAATGTTGAGGTCTTCTTTAAATGCACTCACTCTTTCTTAACAGACTCATGGAAATTCAATAGCGGATCAGAATGCTTTGGATGATGCGTCTAGTGGTCTGCTTAAACGATTAAGATGGTAAATGTAAATCTTTCGCTTAAGTTCGGATGTCACATCAAAGGAAGCAACTCTTCAAGTGGTCTACGATGTGTTAAAACTCACTCCTTTCTACAAGGCATTCAAGTAACTGTTGTGCCTAAGTGTTTATTATGCAAGAATTTTGGGCTCTGTTATGTTCAAAAAAACGATCTGTCAGATTCAAGATGAATAACAAAAAGCACATTCTCGGTCTTGATCAATTCAGAGACATTCTTCAAATTTGCCCTAAAGTCTAGTAATAAGAAGTTGAAGAACACATCTGAGAAGGAGATTCTCGCCTTTCTAGCTTAGTTTTGGTCACTCTGGGGATATAAGGAGATCAACTGACGTTTTTAATTGTCAATAAACTGCATCAAACCCTGGAGATCATTTGTGTAGCATCATCACAAATGTTCAGTGGTAAACATCTATGACCAGTCTTCGTCTTTCTCAAGCTTTAAATCTGTGGGGTATGTACAATAAGATGCATTGTTGCAATATGCATATCTTCTGTGGGAAGGATTCATTTTCAGGATTGAGATACAAAACTACGAAAGAAGGGCAATGCGATGTTACTATCTCGTTTCACCAAGTTAGTCAACTTTATCATGGATAAAGAACCCTTCAATCTCAAAGAAACAAGGTAAATTGGCACTATGCAGAGATGACCACTGTTAAATAATCAATTCATCTCAAGGAATGGAAGACACTAGTTGGATCGGGACTATATGCCAGTAGCATTAACCAACGGCAGGGGACATCGCAACTCTGAAATATACAAAGAGTATTATGTTATTGCTTAGGAACGTTCTCCAAAGACAAAAGGACGTAAGAAGAAAGCTGTTACAGAGATACTATACTAAAGAAGAAGCCTCTTCAGTCCAAAGAAGTGAAAGAAAAGAGCAGTCGGGACATGGAGAGAAGCAGAAGGCTAACAGTTGAAAAACTATCTTCTGAGGCAATGATGAAGAAGCTGAGCAACTCAAGATAATCACAAAAGATCAGGTAAAGAAACTCACAGCTCTCATGTAGTGGTTTGGTGCAGATAAAGAATGGTGGCACACACCACCCAACACTCCCACAAACCACCCACCCCAACACAAACACCCCCACACCATCCCCACCAAAAAAAAAAATCATGTTACACCAGGGGTTTCCCGATTGATGATTATGGACTCAGAGGATGATATCTCCTGGAAATCAAGTGACGATAATCAAGATGATGAGAAAGCTCAAGATGATGAAGATGAAGATAAAAATGACGTTAATGAGAATACACATGATGATCAAGATGATGATGTACATGACGATGATGAGAATGCTCAAGATGATGATGATGAAGAATAGACTGAATCAGAAGATGATGGTGATGATTTTATCCATCCAAAGCTCACTACTCATGAGATGAATAATACATGATGTGGAAAACTGATTGAAGATGATTTTCCGATCTACAGTTTCACACACCTATCAGATTTTCATCATCAGTGATGACGAAGAAGTGCAATGAATTGAAGGGAAGAATGTTGAGGTGCAAAGTCGGATGAAGAACGTAATATAAGGAGGATCAAGGCACTGAGGCGGCGTCAAAGGAGAAAGAGAAGATATAAACCAAAGAGAGAGGATAAAACAAACAAAAAAAAAAAAAAACCTAACCAATACAAATCTTGAAGGCAAGAGATGATGTAATGACAGATGTTCGATTACCCCAGGTTCATAGCAACCCAGGAAATTGAAGATTACTCATGTGACCTATGTGTGTGCCGATAAATCCTGATGGTCAACCACGTGCTCGTCTGTATAATTCTGGGCTTCGTCTCCAACATGTGAATCCAAATCAAGAAGATACCGGTGTTGATGATATTTTTGAACAAAATGCTGAAGCACTCTCTCTAATATCCTTGAACTGCCCTTGAAGAGCATCCTTCTCTGCACCACCAATCATCCTCCAAACACCAAATCCGTGTCATTCAATTACAACAACACCAAATCATGACACCGGCTACTACTCCAAGTCTCACTTCAGAATCTTCTAAACTTTGCTTCGTTATTTGGCTTGATTACAAGGGACTAAAATGATGGAAAGACAATTTTGGGAACTAGTAACAAACAAAACAATATGTGAAGCACTTCTCCTCCAATTCCTGGCATCGTCGACAATATCTGGCAAATAAAATGCAGGAAGCAGTAGATGTTGCAGTCCAACTGAAGTATGACAGAATTCGAGAAGAGTCTAATACTGAAAATCAACAATTCCTTGATTCAATCGATGAAGGAATAGATATACAAGAAAGTTAATGAGTACACGTGATAGAATTCATAACCTATTCTTATTTTAGGTCATTCTGGGAAGGACCAAAATGTCATAACGACAGAGAAAATTAGTGTATTAACTTGTTACGTTCGGGTGCAATATTTAAAATAAAAACTACATGAGGGTTAGAGATATCTCTTGTGAAGTTTAGTATGCATCATTTTAAGCTTTTAGGAGAAGTGTTGTAAGAAGATTTTTTCTAAGCGTGAGAAGATTGGTTACTGATTCAATAAAGGCTTCCTTAAACGGTTAATCACTAAGCTTATTCTTAAAAGAAGTAGAAATATGTGATAAAAGAGGTTCACCTAGGTATGATGTTCCCTTAAGTTAGTCAGTATTCTGTAGAAAGAAATGAGTACACTTAGGTGTTTCCATTTCGACTACTTAAGAAGGAATAATTGTGATATCCGGGACTTAGTTGACTTTGGTGTTACAATTTATATCATGACTATCCTGAAGAGAGAAATGCGCTCATCCGGGACTTAATTGACTTTGGTGTTGCGATTTCGAGTTAATTGTGCACTTCGGATATCTGGGCTTTATACATCAAGACTGCTTGATGCGGCTTACAAGAAAGTTCTGAATCTACTCAAGTAAGGATTGCTGGTTTAGGGGGGTAGCTAAGACAACGTCAAACTGCACCCACACCCCCCTTAACATCGTATGTGTGTTGTGTTATGAATCTGTTCTATCCTCGAACAGTTAGATGCAACGACTTTCTTAACTTGGAAAGAAAAGTTAGTTGAAGAACGCGGAAGAGTGCTTGAACGAGAAAGATCAGATTGACAACCTTCTGGAAAGAAGAAGGTTAATGAGGAGCTTAGAAAGTTGTTTGGTGGGATGATTATTACGAAGGGAGACTACGGCATGCGTCAAAAAGACACTATGATTCTATCATATTTATTTTGGGGGGGAAAAATTGTTTCATCATTCAAAGGTAAACCTTCGGATATAATTAATCTTGTGAATATATAAGTGTAGATTAATGGTGATTAATAAGGAATAGTGTCGAGTACAAATTTCAAGATTTTCTTAGTAAATTCAAATCTTTCAAATTATTGTACTCACACTGTCTTTATCAACCCCAAACGTTGAGGGGGAGCAATAATATGTTCCATTCTGCTGAATATATCATTTTTGTCCCCGAACGATTAATCAATTGATATCCAAAATCAAGGGATTAACATTTTGGATAAAGGGGAGAAAATGTGATTAACCTATGGACTTAATGTTATTGTAGAAGTGGATCAAATAGAAATGGACCAATGCACTTCACACCTTGCATGTTATGACGTTAGTTGCTCTTGTTAAAGGGGGAGCTTTTAGTGATGATGAAAAAACTCTCAAAGTGAAATTTGTGATATTTATATTCAAAACTTTGGATTCGATACTTTTTCTATGTTTTTGGTATAGATAAGGATCGTGATGTGAATACCCAAAAGAACGACATGTTCTTAAATTTATGAAGTTATAAGGCCGGTTAGGCTTAGGTATTCGATCCCATGTGATCCAGCCAGTAATGGGGGGATTCTACCAGGATATTCCACTAGTCGTGTAGAAGGTCCTTATGTATGATTATAAGGAGGGAAAAAGTGAGAATAAGGAATAATTGCCGACTGAGATGGAGCTAACACTTGGAACAAAACAACCAAGGTGTTAGTTATGATAAGTCTCGGTTACGCATTGAAGGGGTTGAAGATGAAAAAGAAATGTAAGGATAAAGGGGTTGAAAATAACAAAGCCCTCCATACACTTAGGTAGAAACCGGGGTTGGTCAATAATATGCGACAGAAACACTCGGTGTTTCGGTCTAGCTCCATTGAAGACAGTCATGGACCCGTGACGCTTAATGCACAAACCCACTCCAGCCTCAAAGTCAGAAAGGACTTTGTTTCAAAAACTCACGGAGATAACTATTTCTATTGACTTTCTCATCGAAGTTAGTTGATATTGAAAAGTAGCACTCAGCTCCAGCCTCGATCAACTAAAAATTAAATGCACTATTGAGTATAGAGCAAAAGAGAATCATCCATTAACCTCTTTGGTAACTTGTTATAATTTAGTTGTTATCTACAACAATGTGATATCAATAATATCATTAGAGTCTGCATGATCCTTGTGATTTTGCCAGAACCTTCCGAGTGATAACTTAGGTATTACAATGAAGATGGAAATCTTGCTTGGGCCAACATAAAACAAGCTCATGGTAGGTAAACTTGTGAGATTCTTTTGAAACAAATTGTGCCACTGGAAAGAAACGATGGTTGCGATTCTTAAGAATCAAAATTGTTCCAGATTAATTGATCAACGATTGTTAATGAATTTTTGAAATGATAACATCTCGTTGTGTCACAAAAAACAATTTTTCACGTGATACACGACTGATCTTGTTCAAATCAAAATTTTCCCCTATATCAAATCGGATGAGATGTAACTCCACTCGGTTCACTCTTATGTGATGTCTGCTATTGAGGACCGTTCCGATAATGAGAAACATGCTGCGTAACGATGAATTAATACTTCTGTGATAGGAACGATTCAATATACAAGTGGCAATCTGTCAAAATGTTCTTCTTACAATTGAATCTATTTGGATCACAGGTCGATCCTCCACCGGATTTGAGGTTATCCATATCTCCCCCCACAACCTGGGCGAATGACAAAAATGCATATTCGTCCCCCCGCTTTATTGGCCTAAATGTTTTTATGCAGGCTATTTAAAGATGGTGGCGGGAGGTTCCTGATTCCAGTGGCTCCTGATCATAGCCACATGCTCATACCCGACCGACAAACATAAAGACATCATGAAAGCTCAAGTACATGTTTCAAGACTTCCGCTACTCTGATACCGTACGTCTTTCTTGAAGTGACGATGTATTAAAGTCAAAGAATTTCAAAGAAGTTTCCGTTACTCTGATACCGAACGTCTTTCTCGAAGTGACGAAGTGTTAAAGTTAAAGAATTTCAAGAAAGATGCAACATTAAAGCTTTTCAAGTCAACAAATCAAGAAAGGTATGAGCATGTCGGTCCAAAGTCACAAGTTTCACAAGATGGCAAAGTTTATTAAGATGGCGAAGAGATTATGCTTGGTTGATGATCTCAAGATGCTCAAGATCACATTCTATCATACAAATCAAGATAAAGGAACAAGCTCAAGCCTAAAGTCAAATATCACTACATCATATTCACAAGACAAGAAAAGGAAGAAGTCTGCGAGCACAAGAATGAAGACCTTCATAGTATGATAGGTTTAAGTTTTTGTAACATGAAGTGACCTCCCTTAGGGGGAGATTGTTAGGAATACAAAATTCCTAGAAAAGTCTCGGTCACTTCATAGATATCGGAAGATAGCTCGTCAAGTAATATTTGGAAACTTACATAGGTAACTAGTCCAAGGTCCATGGAAAGCCCATGTAACCATGTAAGTATAAATACCCTCTCCACACATGGAGAGGGTGTTGGTTCTCTTTGTATTTTCCTACTTAGTTGAATCAACCATCCATGTTTTCCATTTTACTTTCTCTCTTAACTTTCTCTCTCTAGTTCATCTTTTGTGTGAAATGAGTTTTCTTCATAAAGACTACTGGGTTTTTACATGGGGAAGGGTACAACATATGAGGACCATGTGGTTCTTTGTATAGAGCCTTAATCATTCCAGATGAATGAGTTACGACCAAAATGGCGAAACTAACTAGATATTGTACCCAAATTTTCAAATAAATTTATGTCCAGATGTTTTCATATTAAGTACCTCATTTTTCAAGCCAAACCTATAGGAATTAGATAAACTTAGACATGGGCTTTTGTTTCGGGTCAAACGAAGTTATAAATGAGAATTATGCTAAAAATAATGGAGCAAGAAAACATTTTAAATAATCAGATTTGGCATATGGGTATAGCACTATGGTACGTCTTAATAAGTTCTTTTACTTCAATATTTTATGAGCGATGCGGTGAACTCCGAAGCATTTACGCTACTTTATTTTTGTTTGACGATATTGACATTCAGTGTAGTTTGTCAATTCCGCTAGTTATTTTCTCGATCGACTCCGAGTTTGAACTCTCTTCTTATGCTTTTGAATCCTGTATGTTGTTTTCGTAATCCATCATTCTGAAATCTTCCAGTTGATGGGAGTACGACTTTATCTTGTTATCTTGGATCGTGCCGTCTTTTAGCACATACCTTTGGAACGCGATTGACTAACGTCTCATTATTCTTCTCGTCACTTCTTATGATTTTAAAGAATCATGCCGTCAAGAAGACACCCCCCCTTTTACTTTATGTAGCTTTTGATCTTGATTTGATATTGTGTTTTGTGTCGGCCATACTTAAGTAGGATGATTTATAATTATCTTATTGAAATGAATTAGGACACTTCTTCATTTGAATAAGAAATTATAAACTGCCGAACTATAAGTTCATAATTCCTCACTGATGATGATTCTTTCTTTATTGACGACATCGTAATCGTTGAGGCTATCCTCCGATTCTGAGTAGCTCAGCTTAGAGGAGGTGAAGGATTTTCACACGGAAGATGGAGAGATTTGAGGAGATATTTTCGTGAAAAATTATCGAAAAATCATATCCTTCTAATTGTTAAGATCGAAGCAATTAATTCTAATCAACCTCCATCTTCTGATTTTGTGACCAAGTCTCCCTCCATATTTCTTAACTTTTTCTTAGTGGAGACTAACACCTTTGATAATTCTTTACCCAATCTAAAAACTTTTTGCTTTAATTTGGAAGAGAGAGTAGTGGCAGTACCACTATTCATTCTGATTATTCTCTTAGGAAGTTATGAAGCTTGATATCTCGATGCGATCATTGAAGAAAAGAGATAGTGGCAGTAACCACTACCCCCCCCCCCATGCTAATTTTTCTCCTATATGATTCGTTCATCTTTGATCTTTGTCGATCAAACGTTTCCCCTGCAGACTAGGAGTACCTTTTATCATGGAGGGAAGGTCGCCGGGTGAACTCGCTCACATCATATCTCCATCAGAGTATGATCATTTCTACTTTAAGATTGAGCCCGAGCTATGGATGTGGTGGAGGATATTTTTGATAATCCGACAAGAGAACCGAGAGTTCATGTGCCTAATGTTTTACCCACCCATCCCACCCTTCATCTGGATTCGGATTTCACTATTTATAGTGATTCCCTCGGATCCGACCTTGTAGTTTCTTTTCCTTCCGGAACTGACCGTTTTTCGATCTAGGGATATTTAATTGGAGTCCAATCCAATGATATTTATCTCATGGGATGCATTTTCTATCTCATCATCTGTGATCCTTTTTTTTAGTGCATGACACTTGCTTCCATTTTTCATCCAAAAATGAGGACAAGTTGTCAATATGGTATTCTTGCTGAGGTGTGGAGCCCTACTCACGAAAAATAAATTAAATCTTCTCACCTCTATCTATCGGGGCTTGAAAGCTTTAATGAAAGAAAAAAAAAAAAAAGAAAAAAAAAAAAAAAAAAAAAAAAAAAAAAAAAAAAAAAAAAAACACCGATGATGATTTATGAAGGGGACTTTCCTATCTTGGATGTTTCGTTTCCTCCATTTTCTATTCTCCAGACAACCTCAAGTATGGGGGTATCGAGTAGGCTCAAGACTCGGTTACAAAAACAACGGCGTTTGTGGGTGGCAAACCATGCTTATCCATTAGTTTTATTATTGAATTAAGTGTTTTGTGTTTGTGAGGAGGCTAGCCTCTCCCTTTCCGAGTTTTGTGTTTTTTGTTTTGTTATTGTGTATGTCTAGGATTGCAGGCTTTTGAAGCCTCTGTGCTCATGATTTTGTCCTTCGATTACTCGAGCTTTACATCCTTAGCTTTATTTGGGAATCCAATATCCTAAAATCTTATCGACTAACGTTTATCTTTAAGCATACTTAATAAACGGCTTAGGATTTACGTAGAGACCCTTCTTAAAACATTGAGGACATTGTTTAGTTCTAGTAGGGGGTGGGGGGGGGGGATATATCAATTGATTGTGCCTGCAGCCGTGTTTGTTTTCACTGTAATCTGTTTTTACACCAAAATACCAAAAAAATGAAAATTTAAAAATTTTCAAAAAACAAATCTAGCGTTTTTGTCACAATTTTGACTTTCCTGCTGTGGTAGAATAAGAATATATTTTGACTGAATCGCGGTGGGTGAGCTCTAGTTGTTCCTTAACTTTTTGACTAAGCATTCGCGGAAATTCGCGAAGGACGAAAAAATGATAGAGTTAAGTATGGAGTTGGATGCTAAAACAAGGACTTAGTTGGGGATTTAAGAGTTTCATTAAGTGGAATTTTGGAGGCTTTTTCTCCCATAGCTCCTAACCGGACTACTAATACGTAGCTATTTTTGAAAATTAAACTTAATCAACAATTTTGAAGTATAGTCGATATCAATAATTTTAGTTCAAATTTTTACTTAATTTTCTAAAATGAATTTTCTACTATATATCGTCGGGCAATATAAAAAAAATGTGTAAAAAATGAAAAAAATGTTGATGAGTAATAATATAAACTGTAGGCTGATAAAAGTTTGCGATCTTGCCGGATCAAACGATGTTGCAGCCTTCTAAGAAAGCCATAGTAAGAATAAATAATCCGAGACCATAAAAGTTTGTGTTAACGTTGTTGGCTCACAACCGATGTCTGCAGCCTTCTTAAAAGGTTCTAGGATTACCTTAGAATGTATATTGTATAAGTGTAGTAATGTGATTTAATAAATATAGGGATATAAGGAAAATCTCTTTTTCTTTAAATTTAATTATGCTTTGAACTAAGGCCTATTTCATTTTTAAGTTTTTCTAAATAAGTATGGTATTACAGGAAACCTAAGAGAAATTTTAAAACAAAGTCCGTGAGTCCCGATATAGTCTCTATGGGGGTGACAAAAAGCCGGGTCACTTAGCGCATGGTTGGGATGTGCCACGACGACAGTCGCTAATGGGATGATCTTCGCCTTCAAACTCATTATTCTCAGGGGGTGTTTGGAAGTGAATAACATAGAATTTTGTAAAAACGTTTGATCCATGGTTGAAATTCGAAATGCACATTACCTAATTTATATAATAATGTCGGGATGTGAAAAGTTCGCAAGTTTACAAATAGAGTAGTGTTAGCATCTTAACTTATATTTAATGGTGATTTCGTTTTAAGCTTGGTTTGGAATAAGTGAAAAAGTCAGGGCGATGAATTATCCTTTTTAGGGATTTTAAAGGATTGAAATGTTTCTTGTTTTATGATCCCGAAAGGTTATAAAAATAACGAAAGTCAAATAAGTTAGTTAGTTGCTTAAAAAGAAAAGTAAAAAAAATAGAAAAAAAGGAAAAATACAAAAATATGAGTAGGAATAAGTGTAAATATTTAAAAATGGTAAAAACGGGGCTTTTCGAAGCTGGGGGGATATTGGATTCCTTTAAATTCCCCTTGATGAAACTTAGCTACTTTTTTGAGGTAATTAGTCGAGGGGGTATTGAGCATTCTTGGTTTTCCTAAGTGTTTTACCTATAGCATTGCGGTGAGGACACATGAATAGTTGTATGGGGGATTTTGTATGTGCTTAATTACACATACATTTTCCATTAAAACCGACTTAAATGACCAAAAACATACCAAAAAATACATTGTATTTGTATGTTTTGCATTTATATTGTGCAGGAAACGGATATTGACAAACAGGACGGAAAAAGAGAGCCCGTAACGACAAAACCAAGAAGCCGGAAACGGTATAGGAGCAGTTCCAAGCCAAAGTAAAAGTCCAAAGTCAACCCGACAAAGTCAAAAAGTCAAGACCGGGTCGCTCAGTTAACATTATGGAAATACATAAGGGGCCCAAATCATTTTTTTTTATAATACCTCGGCCAAATACAAACAATTGTGGTGCCCATCTAAAACTTACTCTTGTTATAGCCTACATCCCCTTGTCATGTTATCCTTAGTCCTTTAAGGATTATTACGTGGCAAAATACTATAGACCTCCGGGACAATCTTGTTAAAACCCTTAAAACTTTAATCACCACAAGGACTTTCATTGCAAACCCACATTACACTTTGAGGGGCCACACTTGCCCAACTCTAAAACTTCACCCCTGCACCCAAATTAAAACAGTTATAACCCTAACCCTTTCCCGCCTAAACCACTATTCCCCCATCCCTTTCATATGTCTCTGCAACAAGCAAACAAAACCTTACCCCACTTCACCCCATGACAAACCTTGCTTTCCCCACCTCACAAAACCTCAAAAAACCAAGTTGGCAATCCTAAGCATTCTAATTGGTCAAGATAGTGAAGGGCTGTGATTTGAGATTGGGCTCCAAGGCTAAAGTGATGGCTGGGATTAAGGCTTTGAAGCCTCTCACACTAAAAGCACAACTAACACAATGAGAAGAGAACTTACTGCCTATATATTAAAGAAGAAGACAGAAGACATAGCAACTAGGAGTAGAATAACTTAGTTTAGTTTTAGTGTAGCTTAATTATTTCCAGCTTGTCTTGAATTTTTTTTAAAAACCTTGTAATCTTTTTTTTATGTTAATGCAAATTCAAGTTCTCATGTTTTTATAAAATTCTGTCTTTCATACTCCAAACTGCTTATTTGCTTTCTCCGCTTATTTATGCTTAATCTCTGCTGAAACTTGCTTCTTGTTGCTTCTTGTACTTGTTAAATACCTGCTATTGTGATCTTTTGGCTTAAATCTTTTCATACAAGCTTAAAATGAGTTTTAGTTTTTAAAAGCGGGAGTTTGTAACCCAGTTTGTGGGTTAAAATAGGTCAAGCTGGTCTGTAGTCCTTAAAACCAACTTTAATTAGCTAATAGTAGAATTAAAAGTCAGTTGTTAGAAGTTCTTAAGCTTTAAAATTCATTTGTATGCCTTTAGTTAAACTTATTTTGAATTTGTGAATCTTAGATGTTTATCAGCTTATTAGTATGGCTTTTCAAAAAGTCACGCTTAGTTGCTCTTTATGTTTGTCAAAGTCTCTAAATAAGTTAGAACTAGTAGCTTTAGGTCTGCACACTTGTGGTCTGGTTTTAGCATATCAATATGCCATTTCCTTTTTCATGTCAGTTCCAAAATAGTCCCAAATGTCCTTTTCCAATCTTAAATATAAACCTGTTAGAATCTATTTTAGGTCTTGATTTTTGTTTTGCAAGTAGTTAGTTGTACTAGATTTATCTGTTTTTGTCTTCAGTGATTATAATTTTAAGCTTATTTGGTGCTTTATCGTAAGGGCTACTTAGAGTGGTTTTGGTCTTGTTATAAATTAAAATCCCCAAAACTTGCATGCTGTGTCGTTAGACTTTTTTCTTACCTTTATAGCTTATTTAGTAATGCTTAATTTAGGTTTATATTGGCTTATTTAGTGTAGTTAGATGCCCTGTAGCTCATTAGGTTTAGTTTTGGCTTATTTAAGCTTATATCATATTATTGCATACATTAGTTTTAGTTTCAAAAAGTTTTTAAGTTAAAAAAAGCTGTCAAAACCCGGATGGCTGTTTGAGTAGTTTCTGCTTTTAGTTCTAGGCTTATTGCTCTAGCTTTCTTGGTTTAGTTTCAGCTTATAGTACCTTATTTAGACTAGCTTTAGTGGCCTTTAGCTTTTTAATCCTTAAGTAGCTTTTTAGAGCTTATTGCATCTTGATAATTTTGATAAAAATTTCTTAACTGCTTGTTACTTTTTAGCACATTTTTGCTAGCTTATTTTTGAGGTCTAATAAAAAGCATTTGTCAAAAGCCCTTATTCTAGCTTATTAAAGGTTATTGCCAAAAGAAAAAATCATGAAAAAAATAGGTTTGTTGATACACTTTAGGTGACTTTTAGTGGACAGAAAATAAGTGTCGCTAATGCTTTGGGAGGAAGGAGAACCTGTAGAATAGTTTACAATTTAGTGACTATTTTGTATACAAATAAAGCGTCTCGCTTATGATTTATTTTTTTATTTCTTTTATATTGATTTAATTCTTAAAAATCATTTAAAAAAATTTTAAAATACTAAATAAATAGTTTTAATTTTTATTAAATTAGTTTTAAGTGTTTAGTTTAACATTTTTTTTGAAATTTGCATTTTTAGGATTTAATATTGAAAATTTCGTTATCTAGACGCGTTTTTAAGTTCCCGTTATTTGTTTTTAATTTCGTAATTGCTTTCGTTTTTAGTTTAGCTTGCCTATTATCTTTCCTTGCCTTATTTATGTTTCCCGTGGATTTTTAAGTTTTCCCGTTGCCTTAATTTGTATTTCCCGTAGAATTTAGAATCCAAATCAAATCCTTCTTTCATTCAAGCATCCAAAAGTCAAACCAATAATGTAACCCGTTCGATTTCAAGCCTCGTTGGAGAGACCGGGCGACCACTTGCCGGGAAATCATTTAGATGTACCTATGAGTTTGTTGGACCTTTTTCCCTAAAAGGATGTGACTAGGTTGACTTACGGGGGTTTTATATTTGATTGATATTTTATTATTTACCCCCTAAAAAGGTGAATATCAATCATCTTCATCTTTCTTCTCTTCCTCTTCATCAATGTCTAACCATTCAATTATTTCATCATCATCCTCTTCTTCAGAGTACTCACTTTCTTGTTCAGATCCCCACTCAAGTATAACATTGGCTTCAGAAGTAACCTTTTCCTCATCAGGAACCCGTGGCTTAGTACCAATTCCTTCACTTGACTGGTTAGCATAGGGGACGACTGTTTGGATCATCGAAGAACCCCTGTGTGAACACTAGTTCCTTCACTGGGAGCCATCAGGGACTTGGCTGTCTCTTGAGGTCTTTTACTTTCTTTAAGTGCCTTCATCGTCGTCAGAACAATTTGTTCTTCTGAAGTTAAAGTTTAATTGCCCTTTACGCTTACTGAGATGGTCGAAGACATTTTCTGTGGACACGCTGTTTGTAAGTATCTCTGAAAGAATTACGTGATGTCTTCTTATGGCAGGTTCGGGGATAGGTTCAGTCACAATCCTTGCATGAGTAACATGGACTTTCCTTGCTGCTTCCTCTTTTGCAGCTTCAGTTAAGCTTATATATTTTCCTAACTCTAAAGCGAAGTCTGGTTCAGGAATAATGTTATCATCTTTAGTAATTGTGACTTTCTTCTTGACCACTCTTCTGCTAGCAGTTCATTTTCTAGTAGGTTCAGAGTCTGATTCTTCAGAAACATCCATAGTTTCTTTAGTAGTATCTGCAGTCTTCTTCCCATGTGAACCTTTGCCTCTACTCTTCTTGGAAGGAATTTGACCAGTGGAGTATTTGATGAACATCCGATAAGACTCTGATTTCTTAATCCCACCAGTCAGCATCGTCTCAGGAATGGGAAGTCCATATTCCTGATAGTCATCGCAATTCTTGACAAACTTCAATGCTTACAATACCCATCTTCTTTAATGGTGTGGGAGTTGTAGTAATATTCTTTGGTAAGGGATTGATGTTTGGAGAGGGATGTGTATTCGATGATGATTTTGGTGAACCTGGGGTAAGGCATGTTTTTACGTCTGCCTTTCTTCAGCTGCCTATAGTCGATTTGGAATGCAAAGTCTTCCCAAATCAACTTAGGGTAATCAACATTTTCCCTGTAGAACATTCCTCACAAGATGCCAATGATGGATTTCCTCAATTTGTCATTGCTTGTAGTTTTACAGGTCTAAACTTGTTAATGATAGAGAGCCAGAGTTCTCATGGTTGTATGAATATGGTCAACATACAGTTGGGTATTGCTTGTGTAGTCGGACCTTTGTAATCAAGATCAAGGGAGGAAGGTAAAGAGTGTCTCATCATCTGGTAATTTAGCAAAATCTACTCCCTGAAATCTTGGACAGATATCAAGGATCTTTCGAAATACTTCAACATCAACCACATACTTCTTGTTAGCAAGAAGAAACTCATAAGAGTTTGAACCTGAAACCTTCTTGACAGTGTACCAGAACTGATGCATAAAAATTTCAGGGACTTTAGCAGAAATAGTGAATGCCTTGTAACTGGTAAAGTTTATGATGACATCGATGATAACTTGAAAAGTCTCTTCCTTTTGTAGCATAGTAGTTTCCAGTCTCACATTGGTGGTACCGATCTTAACTCTTTCGTTAGTGGGAACCTACTTCTTATCACGAGCAGCCACTTGATGAGTTACTTCTTGATTCATGATTTTTGTATGATTTAACCAATACAGTTCATATACACAACATATATATTTTACTGATTAACTTGATTATCCTTGATGATTTGATTGATTGAGACTGTAGATTTGGGTTTCATGCAATTGTCGTGTTAATGTACTATTTGAATTAAGTCAACTAAGGTCAATAGTCAAAGTCGACTGATGAAGTCAACTTGACAAGTCCAAGAGAACTTAGGTCTAATATTCAATTAGAGGGCAAACAATACACAAACAAACATGGCCGGATATGAAGACATAACACACAAGATTTACATAAATTTTAGAAAATTTGGCAGAGTTTCTTTTCATAAATTTGTCATATTTTGCATGGAATGTGACACCTATAATGTTTCGCATAGCATACATATTTTGCACGGATTATGATGAACATGTTTCACACATAACAACATAAACATATTTCGCACATAATATACCTAACATGTTTCACATATTTCTTACATTACATATTTCGCATGCCTAAAAAAAAAAATCCTAACCTGAGTTTTACCAATAAAAAACCATTAAGACTTTTTCACACATATCACACATCAAACAAGAACATCACATAATCAATACCATTAACTTTGAACACCATTCGAACTCTTTTAACTAATTTTTCAAGCACAAACAAGGAGGAAACATAAGATATTGGGTATATAAGGCAACCTAGAGGCGCAAAACACATACTTAGACACCTAAGACAATTAACCTACACATTTAGCACATCATATAAGCTGACATTAAACCATTTTAGATATCATCACACCTAGGAAGCAATTTACCAATCAAAAGAGATCATAGAAAGCTAAATACAAGCTAAAAGAGAATAAGAATGCTACAATGAAGCTAATAAACACAAACCCACAAACAAATGCACAATTCCTACATGTTTCGCACCATTCATCATCCCAAAAATCATTATAACTTACACATGTTAAAGAGTTAGACAAAACTGTTTTGGGCGAGCATTCTAGGCATCCTAACTAGCAAAACCCCTAACCTAATTAAAAGAAACCTCAACTTTTATACTTATGAACCCTAAATCGATTTTAAATGATTTTAGAGTGTAAAAAGGAGTTTTAGTCTAATTCCTTTTACCAAAGAGGTGTTAAAGGGATGCTTAACGAGTTAGAGTGTACATTTAATCCAGAAAACGAGTTTTGATTTTGAGAATGAAGCTTGCAAAATATGACGAGAGAGGGAAAGTGTGTGTTCGGTATTTTAAGTTGTGAGAAATGTGTTGGTGTGAGAAATGTGTTAACCAGCTATAGTTATGAAATTGGCAGGTTTAGTCCCTCAATTTTGCATTTTCTTTTAAAACACATTTAAACTTAATCTTTAGTTATAACAATTTTATAGAAAAGGCAATTTTAGTCTCTTGAGATACTAACTTAGATTCTAAGTCCTAGATTTTGCCTTTTAGTCCCTAAAGGTAAAAACAAATAACATGCCCTTTTAAGTTAAACTAATATTAACTCCCCTTCAAATGATGATTCGTTATTGTTTAAAACTTTTCCTTTTATTCCGAAGATGTCTTTGAAAGTATTTGACTTCTTTTCCCTCAAATAATGGCTAGTTTTCTATTTAAAGAAACTATAGACATTGTTTGAGTGATATAAAATCTTTTAAAATAGAGCTTATTAATCATTTTTGAAATGACAACACAATTATAAAACAATGATTTTCTCTGTTTGGACATAAATAAATGCACTGACACATACACTTATCTGATTAGATAGCACGGGTTGTGTAGCAAAGTATACATCAGCCTTTGCATGATCATAAATTAGATCATGGCCGAGAAAAATGAATTCCCCGTTGTGAGGTCATGTTTTCTTTTTGGCGAAATACTTGCCTTTAAGTGCAGACTGGGTGTTGCTTTCGGAAAGACAGCAGTGCCAAAAGACTTGTTTGTAAACATTTGAACTTCTGCTCGAACTTTATTTACAGCTCCGTGTCATTATTGAATGACATTTCTAAAGCAGTAAATATTATAGATTTTCAGAAGACATGTCATAAAAAACATATTTTTGTATTTTCTGATTTGTTTTAATTTTCTATTTTCTTTTTATAAAATTTTATAAAAATAAAATCTTTTTGAATTTTTCTGGTTTTCTTTATTTACATAAGATACATAGGACACATAACGAGTTACCACCATTACTCGCCCTCTTCGTCTGCCAGACTTTTTCAGGTATCAAGAGAATTCTTCTTCAAAGCATGTTTATAAGAAAGTACGTCGTTCTCATCCCAATGCTAGTAAAGATATATGCCAGCTGATATTTGTTCTCTGACGAAGTACAGTTCAACCACCCCCATTTTCCACTTGCTTTTTGATGAAGTGGTATCTGATGTCAATATGCTTAGATCGGGAATGTTGGACGTTGTTGCAATATAAAGCAATGGCACTTTTGTTATCGTAGTACAGAGGTATCTTGTTGAACCAAAGGCCATAGTCAGTTAATTGTGATCTCATCCAAAGTATTTAAGCACAACATCCTGACAAGGTAATGTATTCAGCTTCTGTACTGGATATGGCAGTGCTCTTCTGTTTCTTAGACGACCAACTGACTAATCTGTCACCCAAAAGTTGCATACTACTAGATGTACTTATTCTGGTATCTTGGCAACCAACATGATTAGTGTGTGCAAAAGCTGTTAGTGCAATATAGGAATCCTTTGAATACCACAGACCTATGTTAATGGTTCCTCGTATGTATCGAAAGATATGTTTAACTGTATGTAAGTGCTTTTCGGTAGGCTTGACCTGATCCCGAGCACACATGCACACAACAAATATAAGGTCTGGTCGACTGGCAGTCAGATACATAAGGGAGCCAATCATTTCACAATAACGTGTGGGATCAACTTCTTTCCCTTGTGGATCTGCATCCAGTTTTAATTTCTCTACCATGGGAGTATCCACAGGGTCACTGGTTTCTATACCATATTTTTTAATTATCTCAAGAGCATATTTGGATTGGTTAAGAAAGATGCCTCTGGGACTTTGAGAAATCTAAAGTCCTAGAAAGAACGACATTTTGCCCATCATCGACATTTTAAATTTTGAACACATTATTTCAGAAAATGTTTCACAAAGTGACGGATTAGTAGAAGCAAATATTATATCATCTACATAGATTTGTACCAGTAAGATGTCTTTTCCTTATTTCCGAGTGAATAATGTAGGATCAATCGTGCCTTTGGAGAACTTTTAGGAGAGTAGAAACAATGATAAAAAAATCATACCAAGCCCTCGAAGCTTGCTTTAACCCGTAAAGAGCCTTCTTGAGCTTGTACACACGATTAAGATTATCTTGATCTACAAATCCATCTGGTTGGCTGACGTAGACCTCTTCACGTAGAATACCATTCAAGAACGTAATTTTCACATCCATTTAATAGACGATCATGTTCATGTGAGCGACATATGCAATAAAGATATAGATGGCCTCAAGTCATGCAACTGGAGCAAAAGATTCTTGAAAGTCGATGCCTTCCTCTTGACGATATCCCCTTGCCTCCAACCGAGCCTTGTTTTTCAAAACACCTCCCAATTCATCTAATTTTACCTTAAAGATCCACTTTAAAGTGGTCATCATGACACGATCTAGACGAGGAACGAACTCCCAAACTTTAAGACGTTCAAACTCATTTAATTCTTCTTACATGGCTTCGATCCAACATGATTCTTTCAAAGCTTCTTTATAATTCTTTGGTTCAACAGAAGAAAGGAAAGCATCGAAGTAGCAAAACAGGGCTTCGTTTTGTAGTTGATGTCTTATAGAGACAAGTCATGAGGGATTGCCAATTACATTATCCAACGGATGATACTTAGTCCATTTATTGAGGTGTTCAGGTGGTTGATTGACTGGGTGCACATTAGTTAGAATAACATCCCTTGAAGAAGATTCTTCAAAATTTGGTTCGGGAATTGGAACACCAAAGAAGGGATCATTATTTAGATGTGCAACTTTAATATCATGAAACTCTTCTACAACACCGAGAGAAGCAACTGGGTATTTTGATGCTTGAGGGGTTTGTGAAGTACTTAGAGATGGTGCATCCTGATCAACTGGAGTTAAAGAAAGTGAACTGGTAGAATCAGCAGGAACTGGAGTAACGACCGCAGGAACTGGAGAAGCAACATAAGGTAGAGGATTGAAGTACTCATCAAACATTGGCTAAAACAAAATTTCTTGGTCCTTCTTTGTTGGTGAAACATACGGTGTTGGAGAAGGAGGGTTTGGCACGAGTCCTGAACTAAGTGTTCCAGGAGTCATGAGTTGAGGTCTGGGTCCTAAACTGAATTGTTTAGAAGCCATTGCTGTCAGCTCATCAAAATCCACATGAATAATTTTAGTGATTAGTCGGGTCCTCTTGTTGTAAATTAGGAACGCCTTCTTTGCTGGAGCATAACCAACAAAGATTCTAATATCTGCTTTAGGTTTTAACTTGCCAAGATTTTCACTATCGCTGGTGGGGTAACAAAGAGCACCAAAGACGTGAAAGCAAGATAAGTCAGGTTTCTTGTTATGGAGAAGTTCATAC
>BQNB010013600.1:0-76821 GCA_026074375.1 Tanacetum coccineum
CTACTAAATATTTCGAATTGATCGAAGGCTTCATTTTTAGTTTTAAGGAATCTTGTCCAAGTGTACATAGAATAGTCGTTTACTATTACTAAGGTGTAGTGGTTTCCTCCGTAACTCTGTACGGCGGATGGACCGAAGACATCCATATGGAGAAGTTCTAAGCATCTAGTCGTTGAAACTATATTCTTATCTTTGTGACTAGTGTGAGCTTGTTTTCCAATTTTACAAGCATCATAAAAGTGTTGATCAAACTTAAGCTTGGGTAGATTTCTAACTAATTCCTTATAAGCTAACGATTGAATGAGACGCATATTAGCGTGACCTAATCTCCTATGCCACAAAGTGGAGTTTTCATCAATCGTTGCAAGAGAAATTTTGTCTTCGGGCTTAGTTCCTAATTTCATCACATATAAGTCCTTTTTCCTAATTCCTCTACCTATGACTTTACTGTCCTTAACTATTTTGCTATCATTTTCAAAACATATAACCTTATACTTACTATCACATATTTGTCCTATACTCAGCAAGTTAAAACCTAAATTATCTACATGCTCCACATTTGTAATTTTAAGTGAGTCATGAGAGATCGTACCTTTGCCAATGATGTTACTGTGAAGATTACTGCCAAAAATGGCGTTACCTCCATTATATGCCTTGTAGGTGGAGAAGAGCTTTCGGTTGCCCATCATGTGTTTAGAGCATCCGCACTCTTTTATCCACTCATCAGGTTCCAAGTCGACTCCAAGGCATATCTCACTAGATGCTTGAGCCACAAGACATGTTTCGTCATTAGCCTTTACATCATCTTCGTCACCGCTATCACTCCAAGAACCTCCGACAAATGCTCTTTCGTTCTTGTCTTTCGGTGATTTTGGACATTCTTCAATAAGATGATTTGGGTCTCCGCATCTAAAGCGCTTCCTTTCACTTTTGCCATTCTTATCGTCTCGGTTTTTCAGAAAGTCTTTTTGTCATTCCTAGGTTTTCTTACAAACCTGCCTCTTTTTTTGAAGAACTTTTTGAAGTCTCTAACTGCCATAGCGTATTCTTCGTCTTCACTTCCGAAATTCAAACACTCCTCATCACTAGATTCCTTCTTAGCCTTTAAAGAAAGAGATTTTCTTTCTCCTTTAGCTTTGACTATTTCGGAATCTTTCTTGATGATTATTTCGTGAACTTTAAGGTTCCCGATAAGTTCATCAAGTGATAGTGATGTTAAGTCTTTTGACTCTTCAATGGTCGTGACCTTTGCTCTCCATTTAGGATGTAGAGCTCTAAGAAAATTCCTAACATAATTCTTGCTAGAATAACCTTCATCAAGAGCTTTTAGACTAGTAATAATGGTATTAAATCTAGTAAAAACACTATCTATGGATTCGTCTTCGAAAATGACGAATTATTCATATTGTTGTACCAAAAGGTTAATCTTGTTATCTTTGACTTAGCTATTACCTTGATGGGTGATTAACAAAGTTTTCCAATTTTTTTTTGCTTTATTACACATGAAAATTCTTTCATATTTTTTTCTAGGCAAAGCGTTGTAAATAACCATTTTAGTTTCGTTATTTTTAGCAAGCGTCATTTTTAGATCATCGCTTTGTTTTTCAAAAGGGATAACCTCATCTAATTTGGTTTTCGGATTTTGTTCAATCGGATTTTGTTAATAGGTTTGAAAAATCACATCAGTAGGTAAATAACACGCCAAAGATCAAGATCTTTTGCTTTTTTTGATTTACCATATGTTTCCGAAATATTAATTACCAATATATAAAAACAATCAAATTCCATTCCCAAAAAATTGGAGTCTTTATGCATAGGTATATTTGCCCCGTTTTAGATATTTTTTATGGAATTCATCAGATCGATCCATATCTTTAAAATACAGTATATGATCGGTAACCCTCCTAAATAACAACTTCACTAATACACTTCATCATTATGTATTTGTTGCTCGAATACAAGTAGAAAAGAGAAGGAAATTAGAAGAAGTTTAGAGAGAGAAACAAGAGAGAGAAAAATGGTTGAATTACTTGCAAAAATGGAAAATGTTTACAAATGAACCAACACTATTTTCCATGAATGAAAATGGTATATATACCCTACACAACTACATGGTGCGTGTGGGCTTTTACTTGGGCCGGGCTCGGGATTGACTTGGGCTTTGTTAGCCAGACCCGATACACAATACATATTAGCTTACATTTACGAGCCCGTTCTTACCCAATCTAGCCTATACAAACGTATATTAAATTAAGTAACCGAGACCCTAATATAATAACGAACAATTCCTTGTATAGACTCCAAGATTTTTTGAGGCTAACAATCTCCCTCCCCCCGAAGTGAGTTCATTGTGACACTTTCCTATCCGTAAGATCCAATTGAAGATTGACTTGTTGTCCCGTTAAGCTCGTTGTGATCTTTGTCCCTCTGCTACGTGTAGCTTGTTCGTCATGCCTTTGTGATCTTTGATCTTTTTAGCCTTTGTCATTGTCTTTTTGACATTACTTTTTCGTCCGATATCTTTTAAATCTTTATCCTTTTCCATCCTTGATCGTCTATTGCCACACCTTGTGCGATCCTTAGTGCCTTATACCAACATGCTCATACCTTGCATCAATCCTTGAAAGCTTGCTAACAATCTTCCTTGTAATAGACCCATTGATAATCTTTTGAAGAAGATCCTGTATATTCAGGAGTTTGTACGGAAGGGGGTCTTTTGTCTTAATTCTTGAGCTTTCATGATTCTTGAATCTTAATGCTTATAGTATGTCTTGTAGGTTTGAGCCATGATCAATGTGGTAAATGAAATCCGACTTCACACAACTGGAATGAGGAATCAACACACCATCTCCCCATCTTTATGTATCCTGAAATAAAAACAGTTTAGCAATAAAGCGGGTGGAACGAATATGGCTTTATCATTCATAACACCGAATTTGGTCCAGATTAACCTCCGGTTCCGAGGAACCATTTTAAAACTGTATAAATATTGTCCTATGATCAGTAATTCAAAAGAATCTCCTGACACCACAGGTGTTCCACTCAACAGCGTAAGGGTTCCTTCTAACACAGATGGTATTAGATTTGACATGCTGCTAGTTCTCCATTACAGGAACGTCTTCAAAAGCAGAACCAAACCAACGGTAAGAGTGAATCAAATAGTTAACTATCTTTCTGATTATGTCGTCCAATTCCATTTACTGAATACCTTTAACGATATCCAGTTGGACATAAAGCTTGATTTCATTAGAAATCTCTCGCAAGTCACTACCGCAGTATTTGTTTGATGGATGACCAACACGACTGGAAGGATTCCATTACCGTCATTTGTGCAATACTAAAGGTATCACTCTGAATGTTCAGGCAAGAATCACAAAGGATAATCATGAGGACTCCTTGTCAAACAAGCTTTGTTGAACTTAATGATTTGTTCAAACAAGTGTTTGTCATGGAATGTGCCCCCATAAAATGAGATTTAATTTTTGATGATCTCCTGGCTCTAGGACCTCATTATTTAGGTTGCATTTTTTGGTTTTCTTTTTTAGTTACTCGGAGGCTGGTAGCAGACTGCCACCCCTATATTCAATATTAACTAACTCGGGAGTGAGAAAGTCCCCCAATAGTAGTCCATGTGTATCTCTCCCGTGACAAATGAGACAAGTTCATTTTGCGAGAACTCAATGGCTAGGAAGGTTGTTGTGCCATTATTCATCAACCTATGGGTCCATGAGTCCCCGTCTCAATGTTCCAGCAATCAACATTCTGATCCTGACGTAAGCAATATGTATAGACCCGGTTTCTGCTAAATTTGTGTGGATGGCTTTTCCTTTCTTTTCACACCTTTATATCTCCATACATTTCTTTTTAAAAAAATATCTTCAAGCCCCTTCGATGCTTACCAAGACGATCAATAACTAACACCTTGTTGTGAATTGGTTTCAAGTGTTAGGCCTCAATCTTAGTCGGCATTCCTTTCACCCCTAATACACATTCATCCACCATCAGTACCTAAAGGACTGCTATTCTAAACTATGGAGTGTCCTGGGTAGAATCCCTCCCGGTTTCTGGTTGGATTCATAGGACAAATACTAACCTTACCAACTTATGACTTCAGGATCCGTCGTGAAATAAGATTGTTGTAGGGTATGAGTCGTAACCATAAAAAAACCTTTTTTTCTCCGAGTATGGGGTAACAAAGCAACTTTTGGGAGTCGATAAGAAAGTGAAGATCACATTATTATTTTCCAAGATCACAATTTTTAAAACATTTTTCCACCTTATTTTTTTAAATACTAATGCACTTAGGGTTTTGAATACCGTTGTGATTAAAATTTGTCTTACATACATGGGGAAAACCTTTTACTTAGCAATGAATTACATGGAACATAAAACTTGCTCCCCCTCAATTTTACCATAAGTTTTTTTGACACCAAAAACAAATGATACCACGTTTGTAAAATGAATATATAATTGAGGTTTGAAAACACTTAGTCATCTATAACACTATCATTCTATTAAATTGGCATTATTATCTTTGTTGTTATTAAGAGACTTTTTAGGAATGGTTTGAATACATAAGAATGGTCCGTGAGATAATTTATCCAAACTCATCAATGTTTGTTTTTCGATAAACTCCCATTTGAAGATGGAGTGTGAACACAAACAATTTTTTTAGAAAAGATTATATGAATTGTCCAGTGAGAAATCTTGAAAAAAAATTATATTCAACATTTTGAAAAACAAAACATCATGTATTAAAGACACTCACTTCCAACTCTAAGGGGAACGCGCACTTATGCGTACACTATCCTTTTTTCCTTTTCCTTTTCCCCTCTTTGAGCTAAAAAACTATTGAATGTCTGGTAAGAGCAGCTCAAGACCGAGAAAGGTTGAATTTCTCGTTGTTAGGATAAGTTATCTTCTAGGATAAGTTATCTTCATAGATAAACTTTCCTTATTTGAAGGTCCCCCGGGTTACAGTACTGATATTTTGCACATAAAGGCCATTAAGAAAAATTAGAAAAGACATGTTTTTGAAAGCATTTTGAAACTCCTGTTTGAAAAACTTCATTTACAGAACGCCCGTGTCGATATTAAATCAACATTCTAGGTACGTAAAATGTTATCGATTTCCAAGAGACATGTCGAGAAGAATATTTTTTTGAAATCATTGCTGATTTTTTTTGTTTGATTTTGTATTTTCTTTTTTGGAAATTTTAATATTTTTTGTATTTTTCCCCTTTTTTTTTGAACTTTTTATATTTTTTTGTATATTTTTTTTTTTTTTCAAAAATATGTACTTGGTTTGATGTTGATGATGTCTACAAGCAGATTTCATTTGTCCAGAACCCACATCCAGTTTTCTGCTGGAGTACCCTAAACATCTCATATCAATAATGCGTCTTGACGAGATAATTGAAACCTTTCTTCGGGAATGGGGCTTTAGTTAACATGTCATCCAATTGGGTAAATTGATTCTGACAAAAGTACAATTCAATTATACCTGTTTTCAACTGTTCCTTTTTTTATATGAAAGTGGATATCGAGGAATGGATTATCTTGGTACGGGAGTGGCTGCACGAGGTTTGCATGATATTGCTATGGGCTGATTGAGAGGTTCCCGCAATAAAAACAAACGTATTTTTTGTTGTATTTTGAAGCCATATAAATCTTGAAGCATGTGTCCGCATCCACATTACTTTGAGCACACCTTTACTTTGCAGATAACAAACCACGTATTTCAAACCTCTGTGGATGACCATTGCAGCACAGTTTTGGCTTCTTTTGAACACCAGCAGGACTAGCTTATCTCACCTAGGAAAACTGTATTCTCCAAGAAGAGCTTTGCGAGTATCAAATGATCCGGCATGACATCGGCAATCTGAAAAAATGCTGTTAGAATATCAAAGCCAGAACCCTTTTCGAATTACCAGAGTCCCATAGTGAATGGTAACCCCTTAAGTTATCGAAAGATCCTTTTAACCCTCTTTGAGGTGTTTTTTTTTTCTTTTTTTTTTTTCAAGTTCCGTCCCTTTGCTTGAATTATATTGCACAATAACATATAGCTTGCACTAAGTCGGGTAAATACTAGAAGTCAGAAACATGAGTGAACCACGATTTTTTGCTACGGTAGTCCAGTTTGGTCTACGGGTTCACCACTCAAGTCCTGCATCTAATTTAGGTTTTCGTAGCCAAATTAATTTATCGCTGTATCCAAATGCCTTTTGTCTTTTTTCCATACCATGTTTTTTAAGAATCTCTAAGGTGAACTTTTGGCCAGAATCGAATAAAATAAATCTCCGTGGGATTTTGGTGATCTAAGTCCCTAAAAAGAATTTTCAATTTCCCCCATTAAGGACAATCTCAAATCTAACCGACCGTGCATTAATTTTGTCAAAACGCATTTTGTAAAATTTAGGGGTTTTGTGTAAACCAAAAATAATGTCATCCAACGTAAAAATCCTCACAAGTATAATTCCCTCAATCTCCCCGTATTTTTAAATCCGCGTGAATAAGGTCGGTCAATGAATACCATTTTAGTAAAACCTTTGAAATCCAGGAATTTTGAGAGTTCATCGATACCAGGCTCTCGGACTTGTTTTCAATCCATATAGAGCATTTCCTTAGACGGTAAACTTGCTGGATGATCCAAAGGATTCAACCGAAATCCATCTCTGTTGGTGCAACATAAACCGTTCCTCCTTTCAATGGAACCATTAAGAAATGTCGTTTTCCCACGTCCATTTGATAAATTAGAAAAAGACTTGATGTGCAGCATATGCCGACAAATATCCTGACAAAAGCCCCTCCAAGCGAGGCACTTGATGCAAATGATTCCTCCGAAATCCAATAACAATACGCTCCTTCCTGAGCATACCCTTTTTGGCTACAAGTCGTGCTTGTTGCGAATTACAGTTTTTGTTGGCTCAATCCTTTTTGTTTTCCCATAACCACTTTTAGAGGCTGATTACGTTTTCTTAGCCAAAAGGTTGTCAACGAGATTCCCAGACTGTAGTCTGTTAAAAAACTGATGGAATTTTCTCCAGAATTGCTTTCAAATCCATGCAGAATCCAGCCCTTTGGCCCTCCTTAATGTTTTTTTTGGTTTGCAACCAATACCACCTGTAGCAGTGCGAAACATGACATACCACATTTCAGGATCAGTTGCCAAGATTGTCGACTTTGTTTGCACTAGGCCTTGGCTGGATTTTCTATCTAAACGAACTTGAGAGTTAACGGGGTGATCTTTTTTGTCCATCGGTATATTCCTGGAATTTTGAGTTTTTGATTTGAAGTAATGCCACATTGATTACCAATATTTTGCGTGAGAAGACTCAGCATGTTTCGTTGTACCCTGAGTACAGAAAGGATTAGTAAATTCTGCTTGATTATTGTTTGTTTTTTCACTCCAGCATGAACATTTGTTTGAGATGGTCCGTTTCTGATGCAGGGTGAATATTTCGTTGACAGGTTGTGTGTCTTGTGGAGCAGAATTTATCGGTGGAGGAAGATGGACTTGTTGACACGAGAAAAGTACCATCAATTGAAAAATCCATCATATACAAAGGAACGCGAAAAGAAGATCCCCAACTCTTGTTTTGGAAATGGAAAACTTGTTGTATCTTGCTAAGGAGAAACATTTTTTGTAATTGTCCTGGTGCGGGGGGTCAGGGTTTGTCATAATCTAACGCTTTTTTTTTGTCGTTGGGGGAACAGTGCCTGAAGTGTTCCATTAAGCACAGACGTCTCTGACATCACTCTTTGATTTTCAACAAAATCTGAGATGGATGGATGTCCAACTAAATCACCTTGTTTCTCGTTGTTGTAAGAGACACGATAGTTCTCCCTTTTGACGAGTGGAGTAATCCAACCAAAAGGCACGGATCCCCCCTTTTTTTTCCTTGTCATCTTATATTCCCAAATTTTCACCATTTCCCTTGTTTAATAACAAGTGCAAACCAAAGATGGGTGAAGGTGTTATTAAGGGTTTTTTACCCCCTCTCTTTCTTCCTTTTCTTTTCTTTTTCCCCTTATTTTCTTTTCTTCCCTGTCATTAATGATGTTGATATTGTCCCGTTTTCCCCCCCCCCTCAATGAGTTGGGATGATGATTGATCTGTTTTTGAGTATAAGCATTTGCATTGCGGATTTGCAAATTGCTTTCAGCCCAAAAGAAAAAGGAAGTTTTAAGTAGGAAGGCCAAAAAACACGTTCTGAGCAACCTCCAAAGAGAAGTGCGGTTTTTGTTCGTCTTTCAACAATGCCGTTCTGTTTCAGGTGTTTCGAGGAGTAGAAGTTTGATGCTCAATTTCCTTCTTTCTTTAAAGAATGCATTAAGTGTCTTGTTTTTAAGAACTCAGTGTCGTCTCTGTCATGCGAACGGGAGAAAAATTATACTGGGGCTTGAAGGATTTTTCTTTTGGATCCACGTGAGAAAGTCTTTATAACTTCTGGTGTTTCATCCTTGGAACATAGAAAGAGTGTCCAAGTATATCTGGAGTAGTCACATCGACCGATTAACCAGAATTATATTTTCTTTCCCCATTTTAATGCTTGCAACCCCGCATTGGGAACCAACATCAATCCCATATGAAGCAAATTTAACAGTCCCTTTTGAACTTGGAACAGTCTTTGACACTTAGAATGAACATTCGTTTTGCCGGGGTTTTTGCTTTTAACCCTCACTTCAACAAGATGAACATAGTTTGATTCCTTGACATACTTTAGGTTTTGGTAAACCAATCACCCACAACATCTTTTTTCTTCTTGAAGCAAAGTTGATGGTTAGTCGAAGTTGAGATGAGAAAGTCCCTCGATGCAATTACCATGCTTTGAGTTTGTGGTGATGCTGTAGCCATGAGACCAGATTGGAAATTGATGACGTTGTTTCTTGAAGAGAAAATTTATAGAGATCAGTTCCAAACACGATTAACCGGTTAAGTAATTTGATTATCACTGAAAAAATAGATCAAAAAAAATAGATCAAAATTGTATAGAGATCATCCAACGCAGTCACACACTCTTTCTTCTCTTCCAAAAAAAATAGATCAAAAAATATATTATCATCTTGTTCATCGGGATACGCAGCCTAAAAAACCAAAAATCCATCATCCTCATTCCTTATCATAACATATCATAAATCTTTTTAATATACCAGACACATCACACAAATCCTAGCGTAGGTAACTTACACACATTCGAAAACAAACTAACCCACCCTTTTAAAATCAATTAATCGAAATGCAACAAGGACAGAAGACGTACTTTCAATATCATTAAATATGATGGTCTCAGGTAGTTTTTTGCATTCAGTTGTTTTTTTGTTTTAATTAAGTCTCAAGCAAACAAAGATTGGTGTGGTGATGTTTTTTTTTTGATGATGGGTTTAGGAATTGAGAAATTGTTGGAATTTGGTGATGGTAATTGTTTTGTTATGAGGCTGATTATAATTGTTGTTTTGAGTCAATATGTTTTTCGAGAAGAGATGTAATGTTGTGACGATGGGCTTAGTTAATAATTTATGTCTAAGGATTTGTATGGTTCTTGTTTTTGTGACGAAGGTGGCAGTTGTTGATGATTGTAAGGATTATGTTGATGTTGTTTAGGCTGCAGTTGTTGTTGGTTGTTTTAATGTAGTGTTTTTCTTTCCGAGTCCTGTTTTGGGTCTTTCCAATTTTCCTTGTGTGACCGAAAAGACTTGAACTCGACCCCCCCTTTGAAGTTTGACCGGGTCAACTCGGGTAAATACGAAGTTTGACTTGGATTGGATTCTGGATAATAAACCAAAACAAGCAAACCATCCATGGACCCCAGCAAAACGCAACCCCTTTGTTTATTCCTTTCGAGTCAAATACGCAACAGAAAAACCAAAAAACGCAATTTGTTCTTGAAAATTTTTGCCATAGTTTTTCCTTCTCTTCATTAAAAAAAATCATAAATTTGGTCTTCCAAAAATGGGGGGGGGGGGGTTTATTCAAAAAACGCCAATTGAAAGAGTGACCAAAAACGCAAACCTCAAAACCCGCAAACACCAAAACGCAAGATCTCTGTCAAAACCCCGTCAATGTCATTAGACCCAAAAACCGCAGTCTGTACTAATTGTCCTTTGTATTTTGGTACTTTTCTTTAAAAGAAAAAACAGATCTGGTTTTGGGGTCTTTGTGTCAAAAAAACGCAAGTTGAAGAAAAAACAAAAACTGCTACTTGACTTTTAAGAATAAAAAACTTGGCAGATTTATGATAACCAGATATGGGAGACACATCAACAACATATAACAATTTTGTGACTTTTTCTAAAAAAACCACGATGAACAGTAACCGGAACAATAACATGAATAGTACGAGATGAACAGTAACAACAAACAAATGATACGACACACCCCTGCAGCTCTGATGCCAATTGTAGAAACATAAAAGACATATGAATAAGGGATTAAAACAAGATCTGGAGGTTGTGTAAAATGAAAAAGATGAATAGCCCTATTATTAGAGATAAAGGTGAAGGAGATGGGAAGAGTGTATGTGCTAGAGAGAAAACACACACACACACACTTTTACAAATGTGAGCTTCACCCCTCCATGGAAGTATGGAGGGGGTATTTATAGTCCTAGTGACATACAACTATCATACTTAGTCATTATTAGTCCACCCTATAATGTAAAAAGTGGTGGTCTTTGCATAGGTTGCCCTTTTAGATATTTTTTAGAATTCATAGATCGATCCAATCTTTAAAATACAGTATATTTTAAAATCTTGAGTGACCTCGGCTTCTAATACCAATTGTGGAAACTAGAAGGGGGGAGGGGGTTGAATAGTTTACCGGTTGGTTAGCGTTTTAAAATTTTACTTCTAAAATTGTTAGATTCGAGTATATGTTCAATCAGTCAACAATATGAACCAATCAAGATAGCTATCTATTTGTAATAATAATATAAACAATAAATGAGAAACATAAACAATATAAAGAGATAAGGTAAAGAACGATCAAACCAAGACACCAAGATTTATAGTGGTTCAGCTACGAAGCTCCTCTTCGCCCTACTCCACTCCCCGAGTATCCGACTTGAGATTTCACTATGTCAACAAGCTCCCTTTAGGCCGAGAAAACCGTTTACACATCACTTATGTTATTTTTCGACACTAAGCTAAATGTCGAGTCCTAATCTTAGCTAGAACCAATCTACAACTTCACCAACACTAATCAATCACAAGATCGACACTACCGGATTTATATACTATCCGATCTTACACAATCACACAAGATAATCAAAATATAGATTTGGAACTTAGAAGAAGATAAAAGAAATCACTAATCTATAACACTTCGTTTCTTGATGAATATGAGTGTTCTTCTCTTGTACTTGATAGAAGAAGGAGGAAGGAGAAGGAAGATGAGATTTGATCATTTGAAACAAGATTAAACTATGTCAGTGATTAAGAGATTTAGAGAGAGAAAGAAGGTTTTAGTGAGAGAGAGGAATTTGAAAAATCTATGCAAAAAGGTCTGTTTTTCTACAGGAAGGAGTGCAGTATTTATAGACATAAAAATCTAACGTTCTCTGGTAGCGATCCCGGCAATCCCAGTTATATCTGGGGGGCCTCTAGCCACTAAGGGAGCCGCCAATAGACTGACACTTCCATTTTTGTCTTTTTATAGGGAAGGTTGATCATGGTATGTTGTTTTCTATTTTGAGGGGAAAACTGAATTCAAACTTTTGTTTTTAAATAAAACATTATTTTTATTAATAATACTATTTTGTATATTTTGTAAAAATAGTTTTGTAGAAATGTGATGGTTAAGAAGAAAAATTATATTCTTGATCATTAATCATGTTTAATGATTTGTTTATCCATACCTTAAGTGATTTATGTCGAAATGGAAGTTTACGATTAATAACATGTAAACGTTTATTTTTATCGTGAATGTTTTTACATTTTGTCATCTTCAAAACGTAGAGGAGTCGAAAAATATAAATAACATTTTTAGGCATTATTTGTATTAACAACTTCTTTTATGACAATGTACCGATTTACTGCGATTCAAAAAGTGCAATTGTCATTTCGTGCAATCTGGTACAACACACTCGAACCAAACACATTAATGTGAGGTACCACTTTATCAAGGATCATATTGAAAAAGGCACAGTTGAATTATATTTCGTTGGTACTGAATATCAACTTGCGGATTTATTCACGAAATCTCTGCCTGAAGCTCGATTTATGTTTTTGGTCGAGAAATTGGGCATGATGAGTCATGAAACTTAGATTCTTTACTACGAAAATTTTCTTTTTAAATTAAGAAAACTAGAAAATACAAAAAGATTTTTTTTTATATAAAATTTTAGAAAATTCAAAAACATTTTTTTTATAATATTGTAGAAAAGACAAAAAGATTTTCTTTATAACAAAAAGATTTTTGGTTTCATATTAGGGATGTTGGCTACTTCAGGTCAACTCCGGAGCTTAACATAATGGCTATTGATTACTTTAGATAAATACCCGAACTTCATTTGATGGCTTGTAATCATTACAGATTACAACCCGAGCTTAAAATTATGGCTTGTGTACATGTCAATACATAACCCGTGCATTAAAGAAAAAAAAATGCACGGAAGCAAAAGAAAAATGTACTGAAGAAAAATAAAACTGCGTTTATCTTTGATAAAAGAAGAGAAGTCTTCTTTGACTTGAGCCATTGATGTATATTTTTAAGAATCTTAAAAAGTTGTCGAAAATGTCAATGATCTCAAGTTGATGAGTTACAATCGATTCGAATTTTAAAATGTGGTACTTAAAGGATAAAATCAAGTTTAAAATGGTCTTCAAATCGATGTAATCTTTATTTAAGTGAAAATGCTTCAAAGTGAAAAGTGTCTAAAGAATAAAAGGACAAAGAAGTGCAAAGAGTAACTCCCTCCTCATAAAGGTTTTATCGAAGATACAGTATTTTTAGAGGGGGAGTGTCCGTATAATTTTTGTTGAAAAGTTTTCTAAAAGTTAAGGAAATGGTAAGTTGTTTACATTTCATCTTAACAAATTTGTATTTTTGCGTTTTTAGCTTTATGTAAAAAATGTTTTTCGGCATATGTTAAGGGGGAGTGTCTTTACAATGATTGAAAACTTTCAAAGATCAAAATTTTCTTCTTCATATGATGTTAGTGAGAACGATGAAAAATAGAAAGAGAGATTTGTAAGAAAAAATAAAAAGAGAGAATTGAGAAATCGTATACTTAAAAAATGAAAGTATATGTCGTGTGCTTCAAAAGCAAGAACATCACATGTAAAGAAAAAGAAAAAAATATGCAAGAAAAGAAATGCCGTCGCATATGAAAACAGACAGAGTGCTTGTTCTAAATTCTCTTGAGCTTATCAAAATCTCATGATACGATTTCAGATTTTCATCATGGTTATCACGAACATTCATTCTTAAGGCATTATCTTGGCATATGTTAATTGAGTTGCAAGGTGTTATTTAGTTACTCTCAAATACTCTTATGATCTTCCAGAACCGAAATTGATCTACCCCTGAGTCTCCTTCCAATTTAGGAAAGTTAGGTATATGTGATGAAGTTTGAGGTGCAAATCAACATGTTTTGAATGCCAAAAGGTCTTAAGAGATAAAGCTTTGAATGAAAATGAATGAACGAAAAAAATGATAAAGATGTTAAAAGTGACAAGAATATGATGAAGAAGAAGAGAATGATAAGCAAAGAAAAAGGTTAGAGTTGAAAAGTAAGAGCCTTATAAGAATAGACGCAGGGTGTTTCTCCTAAACTATGATATAAACCGGGTCAATTCATATGCTATCGGATTTCATTCGTTGATCTCTGGTATTGAAGTAGACATCATGGACTCAGTGATGCAAATGCACAACCCATCATAGCCACCAAGTACTTCTTAAAAAGTATTTATTTCATTCTCACGGAGATTAAACGCATAATCTATCGACTTATCATTCTGAGAAAGTTGATATTGAATAAAGGACATTCTACTCCAGTCTTGCTTAAATAAAAGTGCACAAGAGTATAGAGCCAATTTGATATTCAATGCAATATCTTTAGGAAAAAAAGTACGTTTGTATTAAACATCAATAATACAAAAGGTACAATATTTATTGTCTTCGGGACATTTGCATGTCTTTGTGTTAATGCCGGAACATTCTGGAGTAATACTATAAAATAGTATTCACAATGATTGAATGGAAATCCTACCAGTGCTAACGTCATGCCAACGCTGAACGTAGGTCACTCATTTGAAAATGATTGGTTAATGATTCAAATAAGTGTTATCTAGTAATCTAAGTGATTTAGGTGTTATGTGTTTCTTTGAAATTTGTTTTCGGAAACATAAAACAACATTTCTTTGATTTTATCATTGAATAGTTATTTTTAATCCTTAGTTTCACAAGATCAATGCTTCTTTGGTTTTGGTTTTTTAAATAAATGGTCATATTTATTGCATCTTTATCACCAGATATTGGATTTGGCATATTTTTTAAAATATATTCATCGGATATTTTCTAAAGACATGATTACTTGTATGTATGCAACTTCATTGGGTTAAAAGTTGAAGAATGGTTCTTACTATGATAATATTTCTATTCATCTCTACATACAAACAACAACAATATCTCTACCTCACAAGTGTTGGGATTTATTTGATTTGGATGATACAAAGAATAAAACAAGAATGATACAAACAGAATACAAAAAGGGTCTAATTCTCAATAAATTGAATTCAAGAATGATTGATAGATTCAGACAGACTTGCATTAAAACGATAGAAGATCAAAGATTATGAAAGATTTAGTTATCCTAATACAATTTAAGCTTTTCCTTGTAAGTCTATATGTTGACTCTCTTTGATATCAAGAGATCCCTAGACATTGTTTATGTGTGTTTTTTTAAGGTGTTTTAATCATGTTTTAGGAAACAGCCAATGATGCTCACACTTGAGATCGTTTTAGAGCCCTTAAGATCAAAGTGTCTTTGATCCCTTTTATAGTTAGGTAACACGTTCTATTTGATCAAATAGAATTGGGGCTTGTATGAATGTAAAACCTTGTAAATAACATTGTTCTTTGTTTAAATTCCGCTGCGCATCAACAAACTTTGTTATTATAGAATCCTAGATGAGTTTTCTTAAATGATCTTCACAATTGGTATCATAGCAATGGCTCATATCTAGATTCTACAAGTTATTTACATTAAAGAACACTGCTGGCCAAAAAACCTCTCCAATGCAATCATTCAATCTTCCATTCCATACTTACTCTTTTAAAACTTTTATGATTATTGATTTATGCGATTCAAAATCTGATTGGATTTGTGTTTTATGGTCGATCATTATTAAATATACAAACATAATCGCCATATTCTAACCTTGTAATGCTTATGTTTTTAAAACCCTAATTCTCCAAAGCCGAGTTCCTTGCTTGTTTTAAGCTGCCTTGCATCACAATCATTTATAACCTATCTTAAGGTATTAAACGTAGTCTATAAAGTTACAAACCTGCTTTAAGGGTTTCGTTTTGTTTGTGTTGCTTGGAAATCTTATTGGTGGCTTTTATTAAACTATTAATCCTTTGGTGGGTTTGTGTTTGGCGATTAGGCTGTTGTTTTTGTTCTACAACCCATAGAGAAATTTACAGGGTTTGGTTAGCGTGGTTATTTCGTCATTGTTTCATCCACTTTACAGTCTATGTGTTGTTGGATTCGATTGATAAAAGAGCTTTGAATGTTTGCTAATGTCCGACGACTGAAAGATCACACGTTCAATGTAATACTGAACTTCCAAGTGCAAGAGTTGTTTGTTACGGTTCTGTTAAAACCTCAGCGAAAGGATGGAATCAGTTATACTACTGCTAAGGTTAAAGCACTTACTACTGGCTTAAGGTTTAAAGCAGTTACACTCTAGGGTTTAAAGAAGTAGATATCGTGTTTTCTTCCTAATCTTTCTTCCTACTGTTGGTGGATTATGAAAGTTTGGAAGATATTATTTTTCGTCTTAGACGCATGATTTGATTAAGATGTTGTCGTGGTGGTGGTGCTGGATTTAATGTACACTCGTTCTTTGTTGTGGTTATGATTCGCAACGTGTATGTGAAGTTAGTACTACTAGCAGCATTAACAGTTAGTACTTCTCAATCATGAAGTTAGTACTGCTAGCAGGTTAAGTGATGGCGGCTTGGTTTTAGTTGTTGCTGTATTGGAAGCAAGACCTCTCCTAATGAAGGTATTATGTAAGCGCCTAGTACATGCTTATTGTTAGTATGATCTTTGTTTGGTATATAGGTACTTGCATTAATCCTACTCAAATACGTCTTATATACACTCTAACACTATGAAGACGTATAAGCTGGTATGATGGGATTGGTATTGAAGTAATATTTAGTACAAGATTTCCAGTAATATGCAGAATTTTGTGGATTTATTTATGGATATCAACTGATGTATGGTAAATGTTAAAGATACCATTGGTTGGCTGATTAGTTATGGTTGCTGAGCTTAGGACTGGGTATAAAGGTATATACATCTATTCCTGTTTGGCCTTTGATGGTATGTTACAGAGATGATATGATATGATTGCAACTTTATTAATGTCTGTGAATGGCAGTGGCATGAGAACTAAGATGTTGGAATGGCTTCATGTATTAGAAGAATTATCAACATTTCAAAAGGAAATCTTAAAGTTAAGGGGAAGATTAGAATTCTGTTCTCATCCATGGAAGATCAGATTTGAATGTTATCAAGTGTATAAGCTGAAGAGTTAAGCTACTATGGATCATCTTAAATCAGGTTTCCTGTTATGTGGTGTTTGTCATCATCAATAGGGGGAAGATTGTGGGATTTATTGATTGTGATGATACAAAAGAATGAAACAAGAATGATACAAACGGATTACAAAAGGGTCTAATTCGACAATATGGAATTCTAAAAGATGGATGATTCTAGAAGACTTGCTTAAAAAGATAAAGATCAAGATTTATAAAGATTAGTTTCCAAATACAATTAGATTTTCTTTGTAAGTCTAGATGGACTATATATATAAAGAGATCCATAGACATTGTTTATGTGTGTTTTAAGGTGTTTTAATCATGTTTTGGGAAAACACCAACGATCTCACCACTTGAGATCGTTTAAAAACTCATATTAAACATCAATAATACAAGACGATACATAATTAAATGTCTTTGTGACATTGCATGTCTTTATGACAATGCAGGAACATTCGAGAGTGATACTACAATATAGTGTTCACAATGATTGAATAGAAATTCTACCAGTGCTAACATCATGCCAACACTGAACGTAGGTCACTCATTTGAACATGATTGCTTCATGATTCAGATAAGTGTTAACTAGTAATCTATGTGATCTAGGAGTTATGTGTTTCTTTGAAATTTGTTTTTGAAAACACAAGACGATATTTTTTGATTTATCATGGAAAAATTGTTTTTATACTAAGTTCACGAGATCAACGCTTCTTTGAACTTTATGGTCATATTTTCGCATCCTTATCATCGAGATATTGATTTGATCATATTTTTCAAATATTTTGTTAGGAATTTTCAAAGCATGATCTTGTGATGTATGAACTTCATGGTTAATGTGGAAGATGGTTCTTACTCTGATGTTATTTCTCCATTCATCTTCTATAACATACAACAACAACATTTCTACCTTTCACAAACATGACTACTTCAACGATTCTTATAACATCAAAAGTTGTCTTTCAACCTTCACGAGCATGTTCGATATCAAGTTTGTTGGTTTGAGGGAGCTTATAGGTTATTTTGGGGGAGTATGTTTGATGATAAAAGGGAGATTGTTTGATTTTTAAAAGAGAAAAGTTATGTTTTCCAATTTTAGTTTCATAGACTTTTAAAGGATATTCTCAAGTGATTTTCAACCCAGAGCTTATTTTGGAAACTTATATGGTCATGATGCTCACGATGAATCATAATCATCATGAGGGGGATAAGATATAACCTTAGTATTTGCCTTATATATGAAAAGGGAGAAGATATAAGCATAGAATTTGGGAGAAATTACGAGATACATACAAGCATATAAAGGGGAGAAGATATAAGAGGAATTTAAAGATATTATAGGACAAATCGATTTTGGTTGATAATCATGGGAAGATGTCAGTGAAGAAATTGAGTCAAAGAATCATGTTAGTATAGTAATTTGATTTACGAATATAAGATTTGTATTTGTGATTGAGGTTACTTCATCAAGTGTTTTGAATAAGCTGTAGTGTTTCATTAATTTCAAAGATCGATCAAGATAGCCGGTTCGACATTTATATGAAATTAATTCTCAAGAATATCGACATTGTCTTTAGACAATCAAAGTCGACTACTTCAAGAGATAGATATGTAATTGAAGGGGAGCTAAAAGAATATGAAGATTCAAGTGAAAAGTCAAGAATTCAAGTCTTCTACAAGGAATTACTCAATCAATATCATCGTGTTCAAGATCTTTCATCAACAACATTATGAGGATGAAATCAACTTTCAAGATCAAGATTCAAAGACAAAGATTTCATACAAGCTGTTAAAGATTCAAGTTGATAAAGAAGATCAAGATTAGCTTTTAAGAATGCTGATTTTGAGTTTGAAAGTAGAGTTGATACCTTCATAGAAGTATTACATAGAGGGAGATATGCTACAAGGTCGTCCTCAGCTTTCACAAAGAATTCTCAGCGTTTTTGAGTTTCAAAGAAAAGAGATCCAAATATATCCTATCATTACATAGGGGGAGATTGTTGGAATTATAGATGAATTCCACATTTTTGATGTAATAATAGGATTTACATAGATTTGGACTCGAATACATACGTGATCATAATATAGGGACTACAAGTGTAAATTATTTATACTTAGCACAAATCTAAGTATAAACAAGGCATAAATGCCACCAAAATGATGTAATTCTCCATACCAATTCATTTGTGTCAATACCAAATGAAGAAAGGAAAACACACACTCTCTCTCTAGAAAACACACACATACACACTTTCTCTCTCTAAACATACACATTATTACACCTTTATTTCACAAACTATATCCATCAATCAAGATCATATCATCTATTAGTAAACATTGTTGTAGCAGTTTCGTCCAAAACAAAGGCCCCGAAGTTGTATATGCATATTTAGCGGTCATGCTCAAAATCCCATGGCTGGTTTTTTTGTTTCCTATGCCGAGATGTTTGTTAAGAGGTTACCTGTAGGTAGGCTCTGTTTGGGGTCCATGATCCGCACACTCCTACACGCCGTTGTCATCCCGACTCTTTCTCATACACTCACCACACGATGTGTAATACTAGGCCCTCAACCTATTGACATTGGTTATTGTCAGTGAACACGTGAACCTGCCACCCTGTAACCATAAGCAAACATAAGCATTGTTTTAAAGACAACGACAAACATTTGTTAACTTATTTCCATCGAACAATCAAACATGGAAAAAAGTGTGGTATAAGTCGAGGGTTCTTTGTTCCATGATGCCAGTAATAGCTGACCTGTAGACCTTAGGGTTTTGTTGAAGAAACAACACCAAGGAATATCTATTCTACAGCCTCCCCCACAAAACACAGTCACCCACTTTATACCTTTACCTTCTCCATCACAAAACACACACAAACACATTGTACACACACTGCAAAACACACACAAACACACGCTGCAAAATGCACAAAAACACCCATTTTTAAGTCGAGAAAATAATAACAATAATAATAATAGTTGCTACAAACCAACACTCCGTTGGTTTACCACGAACCCCTAACGAGGCCAAACCAATGCACCCGAGTGGTGCAGTAACATGAGCCCAACGAACGTCCACGTAGGACTAGCGAGGGTGGGTCGTTACTGCACCCATTGCTCAAAGGTAACATGACAAGACAATTTTTTATGATTTTTTATTCCGTATCTTTTTTCTTTTATTATTTTTAAATTGTCAAATTTTATATTTTATATTTCATATTTTTTCCGACAGTCTAACTCAATTTATTAATAGGATAAGACATTTATTTACTGTAACATGCTTTATATTTTTTGTGTTTTTTTTAGTTTTGACTTGTTAAACCTTATATTTTATGTTTTGCAATTTATAATAAAAATAAAAAGTAAGAATTACAAAATTAAAAAGTATTAGTTGTAATTTAGGAATACGAATATTTAATCTCATTTAACAATTATTACTTTGATACGTGTTTTTAAATTGAAAATTGGGACACTTTGGTTGCGTTTAGTTGGAGAAAATTTTTCTTCATTTCCTATTTCTTGTTTTTGTAGAAAAAAGGAAGGGATTTCTATCTCCACAAAACAATTGAAAATTTAGAAAAAAACGTTTAGTTAAAGAAATATGCGTTTTTGTTTTCCATATTGCAAAACTATAAAACATGTTGAAGTGTTACTTTTTCTATCTTAATTCTCTATTCACTTTTGTAATATTATAAAGACACATTCAAAAAAAACAAATATTATAATTTATAAATTAACTAAATAAATTATAAAACAACAAAATAAAAGTCTAATACAAGAAAATAACATGATAAAAGTCTATTATGTTTTTATATGTTTTCGTCTGTTTTTCTAGGTTTTCATCCGTTTATAACCGTTTTTGTACGTTTTTATAAGTTTTCATCCGTTTCCGTCGGATTTTACACGTTTTTGTACGTTTCTATACGTTTTTGAATGTTTTATCCGTTTTTATACGTAGTCGCTTTGTTCTCCGTTTTCGCCCATTTTTGTACGTCTTTTGTCCGTTTTATACGTTCTTTGTCCGTCTTTTTATGATTTTAAACGTTTTCGTCCACTATTATACGCTTTCGTGCGTTTTAAACGTTTTCGTCCGTTTTTATACGTTTTCGTCTATTTTATTCGTTTTCATGCAGGTTTATACGTTTTCGTCCGTTTTTGTAGGTTTTTCTCCATTTTCGTTCATTTTTTACGTTTTCGTCTGTTTTTATATGGCTTCGTTCGTATTTATACGATTTTGTTCGTTTTTGTAGGTTTTTCTTCGATTTAGTACGTTTTGTCCCTTTTTTACACATTCGTTCGTTTTTATACGTTTTCGACTGTTTTTATAATATTTCATTTCTTTTTATACTTTTTCGTCCTTTGTAGTACGTTTGTTCTGATTTTGTACGTTTTCGTCCGTTTTATACGCTTTCATCCGTTTTTATACGTTTTCGTCCGTTTTTATACGTGTTCATTCGTTTTTAAACATTTTCCTATAAAAACGAATGAAAACGTATAAGAACGGACGAAAACATAAAAATACAGACGGAAACGTAAAAAAACCCTACAAAAACGTATAAAACGGTCAAAAACGTAAAATCCGGACGAAAACGTATAAAACCGACGAAAACGTAAAAACAGGGACAAAAACAAACAAAACAGACGAAAACGTAAAAAAACGGACAAAAACGTATATAAACGGACGAATCAACATAAAAGCGGGCAAAAACGTAGAAAAATGCACAAAAGCAACAAAAACGTATAAAAACAGACGAAACGTATTAAAACGGATGAAAACCTATAAAACGGACGAAAATATATTACAACGGACGAAAACGTATAAAAATTAACGAAAACATATTACGACGGACGAAAATGTATGAAAATGGACTAAAACGTATAAACAGACGGAAAACGTACAAAAACGGGCGAAAACGTACAAAAATGGATAAAACGTATAAAAACGGTCGAAACAGTATAAAAGCGGGCGAAAATGTATAGAAACGTACAAAAGCAAACGAAAACGTGTTGATAGAAATAATGCCTAAAAACATTATTAATATTTTTCACATCCTTACGTTTTGATAATCACAAAATATAAAAATGTTCAATGTAAAATTAAACGTAAACAAGTAATTAGTAGTTAATTTTCATTTTGATAATTTAATCACTTAAAGGTATGAATAAACAAATGCTTAATGCATTTTATGATCAAATGATGATTTTATTTATCACTTATAATTTTATAAAATGTTGTAGACATTTTTATAAACATTACAAAATATTTTCTACAATTAAAAGAAATGTTTTATTCAAAATAAACATTTTGAAATTCAAATTTTCGAACCTAAAACGGCTAGAAATGTTCTAGAAAATTCCCCTACACAAAAGACAAACTGGGGAGCCTCTAGCCTAGGGCGGCCCCCTTAATTTTAAGGGGACCGCCCCCCTATTTAAGGGGACCGCCCATAGACTGACGCTCCTCCAGTTTGTCCTATAAATACTGGACTTTTCCCCACTATTTTCTACTTTTGCACTGTTCTTTCTGTTCTAAATAGCTCACATATCTCACTAATTCATTTGATCATTTAATCATAAAGCTTGTTTCAATGATCAAGCTTAATTCCTCAAGTGCAAGAGAAGAATACTTCCATCATCAAGTGAAGAAGTATTACACCCAAGTGTATATTCCAATCCTATTGCATCCACATCATATCTTGTAAATCATTTGTAAATCTTGTAAAGTTATGTAGTTGTTAGGTTTTGGTGATTGTTGTAAGTATAGTTGGATCTTGGTGATCCTTTCTAGTAGTGTTAGATAGTTGTGACATAAGTAGTGTGGTGAGGAGAAGTTGTGAAGGTGTGAAGTTGTGAAGTCGTGAAGGTGTGAAGAAGTTGTGTAGTTGTGATCAAGGTGTGAAGCTAAGTTGTGTAGTGAAGTTGTGAAGTAGTCGTGAAGTTGTGAAGTCGTGAACAAGTCGTGAAGTTGTGTTGTGATAGATTGTCCTAACTAAGATTAGAACTTCGATATCTAGTATAGTGTCAAAAATTTGATATAAGCAACGTTGTGTACGGTTTTCTCCGCCATAAAGGAGCTTGTTGACATAGTGAAGAAAACTCTCGAGTTAGGTGCTCGGGGAGTGGAGTAGGCCGAAGAGGAGCTTCGTAACCGAACCACTATAAATCCTTGTGTTGTGGTTTGATCTTTCCAACTCTTATCTTTTATTTGCTTCTACATATTTATATTGTTCATATTGTGCAAGTATTGAATTCACAAAAAGTCGAATCTAAGTTTTCATAAACAAACATAAACATTAAATTAAAAAGCGGTAAACTATTCAACCCCCCCCCCCCTTCTAGTTTTCCACAATTGGTATCAGAGCCACGTTAAACAAGATTTTTTAAAATAAATTGTATTTTAAAACTTGAATCGATCTATGGAATCGGAAAAATATTTAGAAGGGCAATCTATGCAAAGACCACCACTATTTGAAAGTAATAGATTTATTTATTGGAAAAATAGATTCGAAACTTATGTGAAGTCAAAAGATCTAGATCTTTGGCATGTTATTACCGATGGTGATTTTCTTCCTATTAAATATAATTTTGAAACTAAAAAGGATGAAACTATACCTTTTCATAAAACAAGATGATGATCTTAAAAAGAAACTTGCAAAAATAATAAAGTAAATGTTAATTTATAATGATTTGTCCAGTAAAGAATACGAAAGAATTTTTATGTGTCAAACCGACAAAAAAAAATTGGGGGATACTTTATAATCACTCATCAGGTAATATCAAGTCTAAGCTAACAAAATTAGTATCTTCTTGTTCAACAATATAAACATTTAATGATCTGGAAGAGGAGTCAATAGATAATGCATTTGCTACATTAAACACTATTATTACTTGTCTAAAGCAACTTGATGAAGTTTCTTCTAGCAAGACTTATGTTAGAAAAATTTCTTTTTTTTTATTTTTATTATTTTTTTTTTTTTATTTATTTTTTTAATTATTTTTAAGGCACTACACTAAAATGGCGCGCGAAAGTCAGGTATTGAAGGAATCAATGACACACAACCCATACTCAATTCCAAAACTCAATTTCACAATAAATAAAAATCCTAATTCAAAAAATAAATAATAATCAACTTTCAACTTCCCTCCCTCCCCCTACTCACCAATACACACCCCCCCCCCCCCCCCCCCCCCCCCCACAAAAAACCCCCCCCCCCCCCCAAAAAAAACAACCAAAAAACAAAAAAATAACTAAAAAAAAACCCCCCCCCCCCCCCCCCCCCCCCCCCCCCCCCCCCCCCCCCCCCCCCCCCCCATAATATTTATATACAATTAAAAGTGAAAAAGGAGTAAGTGATGAAGATAGTTCAGCTCCGTTAGTGAAGACGAAGAGTATGCTTGCCGTAAGGAATTCAAGAAATTCTTAAGAGAGAGGAAGATTTTAAGACAAATCACGGGGGAGGCGATAGAAAAACATTTCAAAGAAGTAGAAAATAATGTTTATGATAAGAGTGAAAGAAAATGTTTAGATGTGGTGACCAAGTCACTTTCATTAGAGTAATGTTCAAAAAAAAAAAAAAAAAAAAAAAAAGCCGCCAAGAGAACAACGATCAAAGAGCCATTAATTGGAGGAGCATGGAGCGCAATTAGAGAAGATGAAGTGGAAAAGACTAAAGATGAAGTTTGTCTTGTAGCTCAACCGCCCGATGAAATATGCTTAGGAGTAAACTTGGAACCCGATGAGTGGATTAAAGATAGTGGATGTCAAAAACACATGGCCTGTAATTGAAAGTTGTTTCTTATACAAAAGCATTACAACGGAGGTAAATGTATGTTTCGGAAGCAATCTGTACACGGTAAATCATAGGCAAGGTTTAGGAGATACGATTTCTCAAAGATCTCTTAATAATTGAAAATGTTGAGCACGTACGATAAATTAACTTATAAACTTGCTTAGTGTAGGGTCAAATATGTGTAATAAATGCACAAGTAATTATTTAACGAACACGATAGCGAAATCAATCAAAACGAAAAAGTTATAAGGTAAAGGATAAGGAAAAGAGGAATTATACGTCATGAACTAGGAAATAAACCGGAAGTCAAAATATGGCCTTGCAACATTAGACAAAATTCCACACTATGGCATAGAAGATTAGGTCACGCTAATATGCAACTAATTCAATCATTAGCATCTAAAGAATTAGTTAGAAATCTACCTAAACTTAAATACGACCGACATTTTTGTGATGCTTGCAAAGTTAGAAAGCAAGCTCACGTAAGTCATAAGGCCAAAAATATATTCTCAACAACTAGATGCTTAGAACTATTTCACATGGATTTGTTTGGCCCCTCCGCCATACGAAGTTATAGAGGAAATCGTTATACCTTAATAATCGTAGATGTTCTCGATACACTTGGACTAGTTTTTTAGCAAAGAAAACCGAAGCCTTCGAAGAATTCAAAATATTTAGCCAAATGATCCAAAACAAATTAGGATGTTCTATTGTATCAATTAGAACAGATCATGGTCGGGAATTTGATAATAAAGTACAATTTGGAAAATATTGTGATTTAAATGGGATATCTCACAATTTTTCCGCTCCTCGTACACCACAATTGTAATTTAGGAATGCGAATATTTAATCTCATTTAACAATTATTACTTTGATACGTGTTTTTTAATTGAAAATTAGGACACTTTGGTTGCGTTTAGTTGGCGAAAATTTTTCTTCATTTCCTATTTCTTGTTTTTGTAGAAAAAAGGAAGGGATTTCTATCTCCACAAAACAATTGAAAATTTAGAAAAAACGTTTAGTTAAAGAAATATGCGTTTTTGTTTTCCATTTTCCAAAACTATAAAACATGTTGAAATGTTACTTTTTCTATCTTAATTCTCTATTCACTTTTGTAATATTATAAAGACACATTCGGAAAAAAAAAACAAGATTATATTTATAAATTAACTAAATAAAAATTATAAAAAACAAAATAAAAAAAAAAAAGTCTTTAATAACCAAGAAAATTAACTGATAAAAGTCTATTACGTTTTTATACGCTTTCGTCTGTTTTTCTATGTTTTCATCCGTTTATAACCGTTTTTGTACGCTTTTTATAAGTTTTCATCCGTTTTAATACGTTTCCGTCGGGTTTTACACGTTTTTGTACGTTTCTATAGGTTTTTAAATGTTTTATCCGTTTTTATACGTAGTCGCCCGTTTTTTTACGCTTTCGTCCGTTATTATACGTTGTTCTCCGTTTTCGCCCGTTTTTGTACGTCTTTTGTCCGTTTTATACGTTCTTTGTCCGTCTTTTTACGTTTTTAAACGTTTTCGTCCACTATTATATATTTTTGTGCGTTTTATACCGTTTCATCCGTTTTTATACGTTTTCGTCTATTTTATTCGTTTTCGTGCAGTTTTATACGTTTTCGTCCGTTTTTGTAGGTTTTTCTTCGTTTTCGTCCGTTTTTTACGTTTTCGTCTGTTTTTATACGGCTTCGTCCGTATTTATACGATTTTGTCCGTTTTTGTAGGGTTTTCTCCGATTTAGTACGTTTTGTCCCTTTTTTACACATTCGTCTGCTTTTATACGTTTTCGACTGTTTTTATAACATTCCGTTTGTTTTTATACTTTTTTGTCCTTTGTAGTACGTTTGTTCTGTTTTTGTACGTTTTCGTCCGTTTTATACGCTTTCATCCGTTTTTATACGTTTTCATCCATTTTTATACGTGTTCATTCGTTTTTAAACATTTTCCTATAAAAACGAATGAAAACGTATAAGAACGGACGAAAACGTAAAAATACAGACGGAAAAGTAAAAAAACCGTACAAAAACGTATAAAATGGTCAAAAACGTAAAATCCGGACGAAAATGTATAAAACCGACGAAAACGTAAAAACAAGGACAAAAACGAACAAAACAGACGAAAACGTACATAAACGGACGAAAACGTATATAAACCGACGAATCAACATAAAAGCGGGCGAAAACGTAGAAAAATGCACAAAAGCAACAAAAACGTATAAAAACAGACGAAACTTATTAAAACGGACGAAAACCTATAAAACGGACGAAAATATATTACAACGGACGAAAACGTATAAAAATTAACGAAAACATATTACGACGGACGAAAATGTATGAAAATGGACTAAAACGTATAAAACAGACGAAAAACGTACAAAAACGGGCGAAAACGTACAAAAATGGAGAAAACGTATAAAAACGGTCGAAACAGTATAAAAGCGGGCGAAAATGTATAGAAACGTACAAAAGCAAACGAAAACGTATAAAAATAGACAAAACGTATAAAATAGACAAAAACGTATAAAAATGGATGAAAATGTATAAAAACGGACAAAAACGTATAAAAATTGATGAAAACTTATTGAAACGGAAGAAAACGTATAAAAACGGACGAAAACATATAACAACAGACGAAAACGTATAAAAATGAACGCAAACGTATAAAAACTGACGAAAACGTATAAAAACGGACGGAAACATACAAAATCAGACGAAATCCTACAACAAAGTACTAAAACCGATGAAAACGTATAAAAACGGATGAAAACATAAAAAACGGACAAAACGTATAACAACGGACGAAAATGCATAAAACCGTCAAAAACAAATAAAAACGTATGAATACAGACAAAAACTTAAGAAACCGTATAAAATCGTATAAAACGTTGAACAATGTACAAGTACATAAAAAACGTATTAAAAAAATCACTTCGGTTAGTACACGGTGACTATTTGTGTGGCGATCAAATATTACACTCTTACCCATCAAGTTTGTATTCAAATTAAGATTAAAGTTGTAAAAATTTTGAATTGAAATAAAATTAATTCACTAAAAATAAAATAAAAACTATAATTCTTAATTAATTTTAAAATGATGTTGAATTAAAGAGCTACAAAAACTATTAGACTTTGGTGAAAAGTAAATAAACAAAATAAATAGATAAAAAGATATTTCAATTTAAAAAATAAATATGTTTTTTTAATTAAGAAGTGACACATGTCACTTTATAATGTGGTTCCTTAAAATGAGATGGGTGACCAAGATTCTATATCCTTATCTTAATAGTATAGTAGAAGATAATATTTTGAGAGAACTACAATTTTGGTCCACTATCTTTACCGGGTATAACACTTTTGGTCCATTTTTTTAAAAATTTGCGGGTTTAAGCCAAAACCCGAGTATCCATTTCAATTTTGAGCCAAATCTAACAATTTCGTTAAATCTGGTCGTTTACTCATTTTGTGGTTATTTTATTATTTAAAAAAAGGGCATAAAGGTCTTTTCATGTTTTTTAGTTGTTTGTTAAACAAACTCACACCACTACGATCACAAACACAAACACACAAACTCTTTCACTTAATCACAACACACAACAACACACACACACACACTCATTAACACACACTTAAGACACTTTCCAGATAAATTTAAGGGGCAAAATGTATGATATGTCGATGATGCGGATCAGTTGGTGTAATCAGCGACATCATGGAATCCACAATCCTGGGAGGTGTTTTTTTGGTGGTTCAAAGAGGGTACGTTTGACTAATTTTTTAGGGGATTTGATTTGTAATTAGTTTGAAACTAATTTTTTGAAATGCTATTGTGATTAGTTGTACTTATTGTGGATTATTGATTGGTATGATCCTCCATTGTGTGTCGTGCTGTTCAAAATTATTCCTGGGTTAACTAAGGAGAATCAATCATCTACAACAAACACATAGCAGATTATCTAGCTCCTAATGTTGACCTAATGTTGATTATCAAGAGTGAAGAAAATGATGAAGAAGTTGCCTGACCAAAACCATGTTGATTATCAAATGCAAGCTAGAAGGATGAAGTGGTTATTATTGTTTAGTTGGTTGTTTTTCTTGTATTATTTCTTTATAAAATGTAGTTTTGATGTATGGATCTTGTAGGTTGTTTTTCTTGCATTATGTTGTTAAAGACAATGATCATTTGATCTATTTTAATGTATGGTTTATGTTTACTATGTGTAAACTGTTTGCCAAACACTCTAAAGTTAGAACATGTATTTGCAGATACCACAAATACCAAACAAAGATTTAGATCAACAACAAGAACTTCATTTCATATTCAAAATTTATTGACCATTATGGTCAATATAGGTTCAGTTGTTAGTACATTGGGACCATGACAGAAACAACACCTAAACACAGACCTAAACCTTAGACATAAAACATGAAAACATTAGACATAACCTAAAAAAACAAACAGACATAAACCTAATCCTTCCCTTTGCCTTTCCTGTGGATACAGCACCCCTAATTCCCATTTTTTCAACTCTATGTCCATCCATGTAACCTTGTTCGGAAGTCCCAAAACAGCAATGGGACCAGGGCTTTTCACTTTCTTTTTTGGAACATAATCTGCATCTGCATGATAGTCAGCAACACTATCATATCCATACCACTCAAGGATACTTTTTGGAACACTCCTAGGCCTATATATCTCTTTTGACCCACTTGGAGGCTTTGAGGATCCTTCATTCCCATTTTCAATAGCACCAGCATTCACATGATCACTTGAAGCACTGACAGCGCCTCACTTGAGTTCACTCAACAAAATTATTTCTGGTTTTTTTGCCATTTTGGTGATGACAGATTTAGGGTTAGAAAGGTTATGTGGTAATGAGTTTGTGGTGAAAAGGGGGTTGGGTTTTATAAGGAAACCGAGGTGTTGTTGCATTTAATCCTAGTTACTTAAGACCCTCAACCACAATTTACACTAACATATTACTTACACTGTACATTTACTAACTTGTGACAACAAATGAAAAGGATGCATAAACCATTGTGCATAAATAACTAGTCTGGAAACAAAACTTACCATAAACAAGTCTGGAAACATAAGTAACATAACATAGAGTAGTTTTGTAATAACCAAGTGCATAAACATAACTAGTCTGGAAACAATAGACATAAACAACAGTCTGCATTCACAACAGCATTTTCATACGCTTCACATCACTACTGCTTACCTTGGGCATATTGAACCATTCTTCTTTTCTTGTTGCCAGTAGACTTGGTGAATCTTGTGAAGTTTTTGATGCTTTGGCTTGAAGATGGTCGGAGCTTGTGATCTTGGCTTTGAAGATGGATGGAGCCTTGTGAAGCTTGGCTTGAAGCTTGTGAAGCTTGTGGTGGAGATGTGGAACCTTGATGTCTTTGACCCCTTGCAGGATCTTTGGTTTGCCCTTGTTGGCCACACTTGAGACATGTGACTGTCCCTCCTGCCCTTACTTTAGCTTGGCCCCTTTTGACCAAGTATCATAGATTTCAGCTGCAGATTTCTTATCTTCTTTTTGGTTCTGCCTATTGGAGGTTTGTAATAGGTGCAGTCAATGTGAATTGGGGTATCTGATTCAGGCACAATTTCTGGTCCATTTACAAGGACTTGATTTGAAACCGATACTATATCTACAAGTTTTTCTTCCAGTAACTCTCATGAACCCATGGACTTCAGGGATGCCAGGCCTAAACCTTGTTTGCCATTTGACATATGCTAGCAAACTGCTGTTGCAAGGCATGCAAGTGATTTCCCATTTCCTACAAGCACAACTCCTCAATCTTATGTTTACAACACATTTGTCTCCATATGGACATGTTGTATCATACAAATCTCCTCAATTCCATATGACCTTATACTGGGCAGCATCTCTCTTAATGAGATTGAACAATTTTGTGGCATTAGGTGTTAGTGGCCCAGTACTCTTGTCAATTATCCCTTAAACAATGACTATCCTTTTCATTAGATATTCCCTAATAAACTCTAAACAAGTAACTATGGGTTTGTCTTGCTGTTAAGGAGTTGCCTATTTACACTCACACATATTTATTCAATATGTAACATCACAATGAGGTCTTCCTGCAATTCAAGGTTTATGTATCATTCAGGGTATTAATTTATAGTTTACATGACAAAAAAAAGTTGTAAATTATAGTTAACCATACCAGAGAAGTGTGAACCTAGCCCAATGTTGTGGTGGTAATATCCTTTAAGCCAGTTATACATTTCTGGATTTAAGTTTCTTGATCTCTTCAATATTTTTCTTTTTCCAAACCTCTGAAACGGTTGTACAGTTTGCCACTTCTCCATAAGAGGTCCTTGTATTGTTCTCCCCTCCATTGTAACTTCAAGTTATCATAGATATGCTTTTAAGCAATATCTATGTTCAGCTGCTGGAAATGTTTCTTGCAATGCAGGTATTAAGCCCTACAAGAAGTTTTTAAAGTAAGCATAGTATAAGTTAAAATTTCATTAAACTTTGATATAGTCTGAAGGGTTACCTTTTGCCTATCTGATATGAAGGTGAAGTTGGAGTTTCTGAACAACTCCAAGTCATCTCCAAGACAGTCCAAGAACCATAACCATGACTCCTTTGTCTCACCCTCCCAATGCAAATTGCTAAAGGGTATATCCTATTATCTGGATCTACCCCAACAACAGTCAAGATCTGTCCTGGATAAGGTCCTGACAAGAAACAACCATCTAGTCCCAAGAGATCTCTTTTACCAGCTTTAAACCCATTCTTCAAAGCACCCAAACAAATATAAATCCTTCTGAATTGTCTAGTTTGACTTTTACATCAAAACATCACTTTTTTTTTTTTCCCATCAATCTTGATACGGTGTTCTCTGGTTTTTTTTTCTTTCAATTCCAATGCATATTGTCTTATGTGCATATGCCTGGCCCAATCCCAAAAAGTTTTTCTTCATGCCATTTTGTTTTGCCTAAAAAAGCTTCATATCAGACAGACCCTATTCATATTTCCTTTGCAAGTGGTCCTTCATTGAAGCACAATTGGTACCCTAGGATCTGGTTTATAGCTTCGTCTATTTTCTTTGGAGAGAAAAGATGCAGCTTCCACTTCCAATAGATTTGATTGCAGGCAAAGTATGATTATCATTAATTTCCTCACCCACAAGTTTCAGCTTACTTGATCTTTGTACAATGCACTATACCAGGGACATTGATGCTTTCTCCAATCTGACCTTTCTTTTGCGATTTTTTATTTCACTTGACACTATCACATTTGGGCTTATTTTCTAATGGGCACTTTCTTTTACATACTGATCCACATCATTAAAAACAGGAACTTTTTCCTCTTACACTCTGACTGTCTTCCTTGTTTTTATATTCTACTTAAACCACAACTGTCTTCTTTGTGCCACAGCAATCTTGACTTACCATTTCCTTGATCAATGTTTTGTTAAGCTAGACACTGACCAATTATAGAAATTATCACGTACACTAGCCCTTCTAAAGGTTCTATGTTCTTTTTGCTAACTTCTTCAATGCTCTTTTCTCTCGACACTCGGGATCATTCTGACTTTGCTTCCACTACCAATTCTTCTATGTCAACTTCATCATAATCAAATGGTGGGGGGACTTGTTCTTTCTCAGTACATTAAGTCAGTAACATTCTCATCTGTGTGCTTTCTAAAGTCTCCTATGTTACATACCACATCTCCAATAATGTCCTCATCCCCTATATCAAAGTCACTATCATCACTGTCCTCACTATCCCCACTATATTCACTAGAATTGACCATCATCATCTTCATATAACAATAGGTCTCTTACCTTTATTTGTTCTACTATCTTTTATCATTTATTGATCTCTACCTCCTCGCCTCCCTTTTCATTATTTGATTCACAAAGCCTCGTACCAGCATCTTGATTCACAAGCCCTCATTGCAAGGGTTTGATTCCATCTAGGTCCTTAGCAGGGTTTGATTCATACGTAGGTATTTATTTTATACAAGTTGTTTTGTTATCTGGATACTAAAACAAAGGGTCAAATTCATTGTCAAAACTTTAATTCAGGTTCACTAATTGGGATGTTAACAAAAAACTCCATTAACTTTCACCAGCTACTTTTTGACACATTTCCATCAATCTTTATCACACGCCCAACTTTGAGGTACCATTGTGTAAGAGGCAACTTAGGTATTTTGTAATAAAGCATCATATCTAGTTATGATTTGTACCTAAATCCTTTACATTGTTTGCACTCTCAATTGTAAGAAAAAGTAATCAGCATCAACATCATCGAACCAATTTATATTTAGCTTTCTCCTCATATGTAACGCACATTTGCGTGACAGTCTATTGTACCTCCATGGTTGATCTTAAGGGTAAAGATGTTGGATGTTACCTGGAAAAAACACAAAAAAATATAAGTAAATAAGATTCGGAAAATGAAATTTCCAATTCAATTTTTTACAAAATTAGAGATAACTTACAATACTCTTTATATGAATCTAGTGTATGACCGTCTGGTCTCAATGACCAAGTAGCAGCCAACATTTGGGTTTCTTGTGAAATTAGGGTTCTTAGGTGTAGATTACTCAGGGAATTGAAAGGGTGGGGTGATTAGGGTTAGTGGTGGATTGATATTGAAAAAAGGTGTAAAATGTTATACCAAAAATGTGAGTAGGTATAGTAATTAAAGCGGGAAATAGTACCCTCACGCAAATGGCACGTGATAGTGTTAACGAAATTGTTAGATTTAACGAAATTGTTAGATTTGGCTCAAAATTGAAATGGATACTCGGGTTTTGGCTTAAACCCGCAAATTTTTAAAAAAATGGACCAAGAGTGTTATACCCGGTAAAGATAGTGGACCAAAATTGTAGTTTTCTCTAATATTTTTATAATCAGCAAGTTTAAAAGTCTGAATTTTTAAGCATTTTTTTAAAATAAATGTCCCAAAAGCATTATAAGATAATAATAGATAATAGATGTGTGAAAACAAATTTTTTTTTTTTTTTTTGTGTGTATTAAAATAAGAAATAAGGATTTTGTGTTTTGTAGAGAATTTTGTCGAAAAACCCTAATTTTTTAAACCCCCCCCCCCCCCCCCCCCCCCCCCCCCCCCCCCCCCCCCGAATATTTATTTTCTTTGTTTTTCGCAAAACATTTTGTGTAAACAAATGTGTTTTCTCCCAACCAAATACACCAATATTTTTAAAGTGTCATATTTTATATTTCGATATGAATATTGTGGTGATTTGAATATTAGAGTAGCAACAAGATCCATAATAACACCTACCATCCGTGTGTGTAGATCACCTCTTAGCCCTGTCCCACATTAATAATCTATGTCAGACGATTCCTCTATCAACACAAGAGATGGTTTCTCATACACATGTTCATGGATACTAATCAATTCATTTTTTAATGAATCTTAATTATGTGTAAAACAGCGGCGATCTAATTTTCATTTTTTTGAAATCTAAACCCTATTATTATTTCCCCCAATCTTCCGATCTAATTTTATTTTTTAATGGCGGCGGAACAACACTTTTACTATTTGCTGATTAATCCCCCTTTTCCTTCGAGTGTTTGATAATCGTTATAACCCTGAAATTGAGATCAGTCTTTTAATTGATGAAATCTCATATCGAAGGTGGTTAGGCGTTCCTTTTCATCTTGGATCTTAGGGTTTAGATTCTGATTGTCTTTTTTTTTTATTTTTTTTTTCCGTGTTCCTTATTTTATATTATCAATTTAGCCATGAGGTTTCTTTTCCAGGAACATCACTTCAATCAAATCGACCAACCTCCAAGATCTCGAAGTCGGTGTTCATCTCTAATTTCCCTGATGATTGTTCAAGTAGGGACCTTTGGAAGGTATACCGTGGTCGATGTGTTCATTCCTAATAAGAGATCTAAGGCAGGGAAGCGTTTCGCTTTTGTTCGGTTCATTAATGTTCTCAATCTTGATCGTCTAATTGAGAATCTCAAAACTATTTGGATTGGTCGTTTTTACTTATTTGCTAATACTGCTCGGTTTGAAAGGCCTAAAGCATCTACCTTTCAGAAAGAGAAACAGGTGCCCTCTGGTAATGTAACGGGTTTTAAGCAGCCTATTGTCCAGAATCAAGGTAGACCAAAAGAGTCTTATTCGTCTATTTTGAAACCGTCTTTGGTTTTAGACAACTCTTGCCTGGTGAACAGGGATCTTACGAATTGTGTTATGGGCGAAGTTCTCCAATTTTCTTCCATTAATAACTTACAGGTACTTTTGTCTAACGAGTGTTTTCATAACAGTCGCGTTGTTTACCTAGGAGGATTGTGGGTAATGATTGAATTGAATCATCTAAGGCTATAATCGAAATTCATGGACATGTTGGGGGTTGCTTCGTGGTTTCGCCCAGTCTTTTGTAATTGCGTAATTGATTTCGCCAGTAAGAAGGAAGTTTGGGTGACATTGCGGAGTATCCTTTAAATGCTTGGACTCTTTTCAACTTTTCAAAAGGATCAGTTCTAAATGGGAGAATTGGTTGAATTAGAAGATGGGTATGAGTGGACCTCTTTTCAAGGACACGTATTTGTATTCAAGACCAGCCAAACGGAGAACATCTTGGAAAGTTTCAAGCTTATTGTAAAAGGGAAAGTTTTTTGGGCTCGTGCCAAGGAACTTTTTGTTTGGTCCCCATCCTTCAAAGATGTTCCTGAGAAAGAATTGTTCTCGGACGACGAGTCCGCTAAGATCAATGAACAGGCAAATAACCTAAACAATGACGAGGTGGAGAATGCTAGTGAAGTGGTTTCGGACACATACTTTGGGATAACGGTGAAGTTCAGGGTTATCGGCAGCAACATGGTGTGTCTACTGATAAGGAGGGTATCGTCTGATCTTTCAATATTACAATCTTATTGATCAAAAGCACTATAATAAGTAAGAACACGGTTACGTCAACCAGCATCCCTTATTCCTTCCGGGTTTCACACTGCCAATGTTATCCAACATGTAATTATCAAGATATTCTGAAGCAGGAAATCTGATCGGACCTACTAGTAGGTCGGACGGAGTAATTCGAGAGTATTCGAAAGAGGCGGAAAACTCGTGGACTGAGTCTCTTCTGAAAGTTTTAGTAATGGGGTTAAAAATCAAGGAAGGCGGTTCTTATTGAGATTTTAGAGATTGATTACGGTGGGTCAAACAATGGGCTTTTCTATGGAAGGTTGTACTAAAGACATGGAGAAGATTATTGGAACTCAAGGAGAACAATTAGTTTTCCGATGAATTGTCTTTCTTTAAATATCCAAGGCCTAGGATCCAAGGCTAAGAAAGATTGGATCAAGGAGTTAATTTCTAAACATAAAGTAAGTTTTTTGTCTATTCAAGAAACTAAGATGGAGAGTGTTTCGGCTATGGAGGTTAAATTTCTATGGGGAAACTATTTTTTCGACCACATTATTAGTGAGGCTAGTGGCAATTCAGGTGGTATTCTTTGCGCTTGGGATTCTAATTTCTTCAAGAAGGATCATCATACTATATCTGATAATTTTATAGCTTTGTATGGGACGTGGATACCGAACAATCAGAAGTTATTAATTATTTCAGTCTATGCCCCTCAATCTGTTTCATCTAAACGTATGTTGTGGAGTTATCTCGAATCTCTTATCACTAGTTGGAATGGAGAAAGTCTAATTATGGGGGACTTCAACGAAGTTCGATGTATTGAGGAACGTGGGATCGGTTTTTTACAGTCATGGAGCTAACGCGTTTAATTCTTTTATTTCTAAAATTCGGGTTTTAAACGATATCTAACTAGGAATGGATTCTCTTTCACATGGGTTCATCCTTCGGATACCAAGTTGAGTAATTAGATAGGTTTCTTATGTCTAATGGTTTACATTTCAGCTTTTACCCTCTCATTCGCTATGTGTCTGGATCTACCTTCAGACCACTGGCCTATTTTACTCAAGGAAAGTCTTTTCTGATTTTGGCCCTACTCCATTCGCTTTTATCATTCTTGGCTTGAGCATCCGGATTTGAGACTTGGTCTCAAAAATTTTGGAATTCGTTTTACTATTGATGATTCTAATGGTTTGATACGGTTTAAAAAAGAGCTTCAAATGGTGAAGAAGAGATTCGAGCATGGACTTTGGATTTCAAAAAGCATCAGGTTAGGTCTTTCTAAAGATCTTTAATTCTAAATTGTGTGACATTGTTTAAAGTGTTGGATCAAGGAGGATCACGACGACATTATTTTATCTCGTTGGAAGTCTTGAAACAGTTACACGATGTTCAATCTTCTTAAACAACCCGTGATATCATGCAAAAAGGCGAAAATTCGTTGGGCTAATCGTGGGAGACGTGACTCCAAATACTTTCATGCTATCATTAACAAAAAATGCGCTAATCTTTCAGTTAAAGGTATTATGTTAGATGGTGATTGAATTGTCGAACCTGATCTTGTTAAACAAGAGTTTAGAAGGCATTTTACAGACATATTCCAAGACCCGGGTTCTAGACGAGGTAGTCTTAACTTTTCTTTTCCTAATCGTCTCAATAATGATCAGATCTTAGAATTCGAATCTCCGATCTCAAATGAAGATATTCGCAACAGCCGTGGGGGTAGTGGAGTTGATTAAATTTTCTTCCCCCCCCCCCCACCCCCCCCACCCCCCCCCCCACCACTGGCCGGACGGTTTACTTTCAAATTTTTTCGTAAGTATAGGACGTTGTGGGGCCTGACTTTTGCATTGTTGTGAAATGGTTTTTTTGATCATGGCGTTTTTGTATTGGATGCAACTCTTTCGTTTGTGGCCTCATCCCCTAAAGTTCTTGATCCGAAAGTTGTTTGTGAACTACGTCCCATCAGTTAATTGGAAGGCCTTTATAAAGTCGTTACTAAGATCCTGCTTCACGGCTTTCTTTGGTTATTTCGGATCTATCTCAGATGTTCAGACTAGCTATTCTTCCTAATAGACAGATCTCGATGGTCCTTTTATTATCAATGAAATTTAGCTCGGTGCTAAAACTTTAAAAGCAACAACCCATGATTTTAAAGTCGGATTTCGCCAGGCTATGATTTTGTTAGATGGGATTATCTTGATGATGTTCTCATCTCTTTTGGATTCGGTCCTAAATGGCGTTCATGGATTCGTGGAAGTCTGTCTTCAGGGAAGGCCTCTATTTTAGTTAACGGGAGTCCGACTTCTGAATTTCATTTATACCGAGGCTTGAAACAGGGGGACCCCTTAGCTCCCTTTTTGTTTTTACTCATTATGAGTCTCTCCACTTTCAATTTTCTCGGGGAGTTGAAGCAGGAATTTTCAAAGGATATAGATTGACCCTTCTACTACGTGTCTCTATTTATTCTACGCCGACGACGCGGTATTTATGGTGAGTGGTCTCATTCTAAATTAAAAGGTATCCTGAATATTCTTCGATTGCTTCTCCTTACTCTTTACTGGTATGTCAATAAATATTTAGAGAGTAATTTTGGGAGGTCGGTATCACCGATAATTTGAGGTGAGCTGCTAAGTCTATTGGTTGTTTATAATGAAAGCTCCCTTTTAAATACTTGGGTATTTTAGTAAGGAGATAATATGTCTTCATAAAAAGGCTTGGGACAAACCGCGACGATATCAGATGAAGAGAGGTTGTCTAGGTGGACACTTAAATTACCTTATCTGTCGGGGGTCGTCATACCCTTCTTAATCGGTTCTTGGGCTGCCACTCCTATCTACCAACAGGTCGATTTTCAAGGGTTCCAAATTGTTCTTAATTATATGAGAGTCTGCGTAGGGTATTTTTTTTAATGGCATTCAAAGAGGGTTGATTGAAAATTGCTTGTGTCAAATTGGTATAAGGTGCCTTGTTATAAGAAATTCAGAGGGTTGGGATCTCTAGTTTCTTTGCTCTAATCGGTCTCTTCTTTTCAATGGGTATGGCGCACCTTCTTGATAATCCTTATGGTTCGAATTTTATCAGCTTACATGGCTTGACGATGGTCATGTTCTTTTGCTGCTTTCAAATTCGACATGGAGCTCCATCATAACAGAAGTTAACTCCCTTAAAGTCAAAGGTGTCGATCTCATTTCTCATTGTAAGATTCGTGTGGGAAAAGGTACAGGTACAAGCTTTTGGAAAGATCTTTGGATTGGCGATAATCTTCTCAAGCTTTCTTTTCCTCGTTTGTTTGCTCTTGAAGAGATATAAGGACTTATCGGTTCTGATAAGATGAATTACGTCTATCTCCTCTTCTTTTCGTCGTCATGTCCGAGGAGGTGTTGAAGTACATAAAAAACGTATTAAAAAAATCACTTCGGTTAGTACACGGTGACTATTTGTGTGGCGATCAAATATCACACTCTTACCCATCAAGTTTGTATTCAAATTAAGATTAAAGTTGTAAAAATTTTGAATCAAAATAAAATTAATTCACTAAAAATAAAATAAAAAACTAAAAATTCATAAAAGTATATAAAAATAGATGTTGAATTAAAGAGCACAAAATTAAAAAATATGGTGAAATTAAATTATAAAATAAATAGATAAAAAGATATTTCAATTTAAAAAGAAATGTGTTTTTTTAATTAAGAAGTAACACATGTCACTTTATAATGTGGTTCCTTAAAATGAGATGGGTGACCAAGATTCCATATCCTTATCTTAATAGTATAGTAGAAGATAATATTTTTATAATCAGCAAGTTTAAAAGTCTGAATTTTTAAGCATTTTTTTAAAATAAATGTCCCAAAAGCATTATAAGATAATAATAGATAATAGATGTGTGAAAACAATTTTTTTTTAGTTTTGTGTATTAAAATAAGAAATAAGGATTTTGTGTTTTGTAGAGAATTTTGTCGAAAAACCCTAATTTAAACGCGATATTTATTTTCTTTGTTTTTCGCAAAACATTTTGTGTAAACAAATGTGTTTTCTCCCAACTAAATACACCAATATTTTTAAAGTGTCATATTTTATATTTCGATATGAATATTGTGGTGATTTGAATATTAGAGTAGCAACAAGATCCATAATATAAAAACTTGGTAGGAAGGAAAATATCTTAACCATCGTGATTGAGTGGCTTAAAAACCCTCACCTTGTCACTTTGTAATCTTCTAGCTCATTGCTAGTTTTTTATCTCTCAATAAAATTCGTCATTAAAAAAAAAGTAACAACGAATGGCAATTACGAGTTTACTACTTGCACAAGACATTTTTGGGATTGGTGAGTTGGAATTAAATAATTATTACTTTGATTGGTATTTTTTTAATTGAAAATGGAACAGTTGATATTTTTTTTCATTTTTATGTCGATGTGAATAGAGTAGTGATATGAATCTTTGAGTAGCGACAAGATTCGTAATATAAAATAGGGTTAGCATCAGGTCAAAATCGACACCAACCGTACTAAAAATCGATTTAAAAAAAAACATGAATCGAGAACCGAATCGAAGTGACTGTTTGATTCGGTTTTGTGTCGGTTTATTTGGTTTGGTTCGGTTATACGCTTTAGATGGGGTTTTCTAGGCTTTGGCTTGAACTGAACCGAACCAAGTAGAACTAAACCCGAAATTATAAATATATAGAACCGAAAACCGAACAGTTACGGTCAGGCCGGTTCGGCATGATTTTTTAAATTGGTCACTTAGAAATTTTATTATTATTATTTGATTGATTATTTTAGTGCAAAATGTGGACAGTTAGACAGTATTTTTATGTGTGATTTTTTGGAGTGACGTTGAATAACAGTATATTGATTTGGATCTTAGCATGAGCCAACCACATTACCACCGACGGTGCAACTGGGCTCTTGAAGTTACACCTCTTAGTGTGTGACGAAGATGAGTTATTGACATGCAAAGAGCATCTTTATTGTGAAGAGTCTTGAAATATCAGAGAGATCTGAATTTCCAAGTATGGTGTCCTTCAGGAGAAGCGTCGAAATCGTAACTTTTTATGTTTCAACACTCCTTTAGAAAAATATAATGACAATAAAATGCGTGATAATTGAATTTTCAAAGTCCTGTTTGATAAGATCAAAGAAATAGGATTACTAGGAACGGAGTATTATTAATTCTTCCACTTGTATTCAAAGTCCCTCAAGATGTGGAAGCACAAAATTATGTTATCATAAAAAGTCTTGTGTAGTATCTATCGGTCAATCTCGACGTTGTGTACAAAAATTATATCAGCTTGCATTTGGTTCCAAGTCCTTTTAGTGCATGTGTGTTCAGTCAAGGGTCAGGAATGGAGACACAAATTACGCAGTGCTATCATTTATACTGATGTGACCAAGTTCATCAATTTTGTACTTTTTTTGTTTTAAAATTATTTTTTTCTTCAAAAATACACGGTTTAAGAAAAATGTATTTATTACTGTTTTCTTTTTATTATTTTTTGATAAAATAACAGTTTTACTGATAGTTAATTAGTTAAAGTCTTCTTTCAAATTTGTAATATAATTTTAAACAAGGTATGTAGGCGTAATTTAGGTACACTTAATCAAATTTTTAGATCTCTATCACGAGTTTTAATAGTGAACAATTAAAGTTATATCACTTTCCAAGCGAAAGAAAACACATGGACAAGATAAGAAAGTAGGGACGAAGAAAGTATTGCGTTAGATTTCTCATAGGCCTAAAGCGATTTGTGTTAACGTGTTTGTTCAAGTGGATTGGAAGCACAGTGACATACGCTAAGCTGCAGGCAACCAACAAATCCTGCACGCAGGTTTAAGGCATAAAATTATGCACAATTTTAGTCTCTCAAATCATTTCTACCTTTGAGAATGAGCACCAAAGGAGAAATGATTTGTGATGACTAAAAGATATGTCTAATTTAACCCCAGCATCCTCCCTATTGCCGCATGCAAAACATGTGTTCACTTTTTTAAGGGTTTTGTGTAAACAGTGGTCCGCTATGTGCAAGCCAACGATTATCCTGCCTAGCCTCAGCGTATTTGCACATAGAAACGTTAGGGCTCGCAATGTTTTTAAGTCCTCCCAATCAAATTCTTCTTTTAGATAGGAGAAATGATTGAAATGACTTAAAGAATAATGCCTAATTTCAGTCTAAATATGCGTAGCCACTATTTTTGGTATTCGTGATGTGCCGTTGTAATTCAAATTCACACGAGGGGAAATAAAACTTTTAATGACTACAACGAGTGAAATTGTGGCCCTCGAATGCGTTTGCGGCGGACTTTTTTATAGTATTATTTTTAGCCGGATGTTTTGTTTAAGATTTTCTCTGGTGTGATTTAAGAAAACCATAGAACAAACTCAATTTGGCGAATGTAAAAGAAATGACATATAATTTAGACTAAAATAATAAGCGATGTTGATATATAATAGCAGGTAAGGCTTGCCCGCAGCGTTGCAAAACTGTGTTTTATCTTAGTTTCTATTTTACTTAATTAGCGTCTTTTATAGTTTGCTTAAGACATTTTAAAGATGCTAAAGGTATTTTTAGTCATTTTATAAAACTTGCGTTTTATATTCAGGGTTTTTTTAAGATTGTACTTATAACTGATGTGATACAAAATATTGGTAAGTCCATCGCACTTTAACGGCAAGCACTTTGTATTAACCCTATATGATTTTTTTTTAAATTATAAGTTAAGGGCGTCTTTTGATTTTTTTTTCATTTAAAAATAAACGCAACTTTGACATTTTTTTAGAGAGAATTACATAAATCGTCCTTGTGGTTTGCCGGATCTAACATATTTGGTCCCTGTGTTTTTTTGCATCGGGTTTGGTCCTTGTGGTTTTGATTAATTATTATTGCGGATTGGTCCATTGACCAACATTTCCTTAGTTTGAATCAAGGGACCAAACCCGCAATGGATCAAAACCACAAGGGACCAAACTCGTAATGGATCAAAACCACAAAGACCAAACCTGATGAAAAAAAGCATATGGACCAAATATGTTAGATCCGGCAAACCACAAGGACGATTTATGTAATTCTCTATATTTTTTATAAAACCGTACTTATCTCAAAAGCCTATTACTTATATGAGCCATCTCTCTATCTGATTGTTCGTAATCGAGAATATGCATGCTCGTGCGGTATCAAAGGTTTGTTTGGAGTCAACTAGAGCTGTCGTGCCAGTAAGTATATGTTAGATAAACAAATAAAGTTTATTATATAAAATAGTCGTAAGTGGCAAAAAGTATAAAGTAATTTATATAATATAAGCTTTCATAAAATTGTATGTTTTTAACCTCTGTGATTTATTTTAAAGTTATTAGGTAGTTTAGGGGTGTGTCTTGAAAGTTTTTTTGAAAATATATATTAAACTTCAACATCTTTTATAAAATCGTACATATGTTAGAAGGTTTATAATATTGGGCTCGTTTTGTTCGCAAATCGAATGTCTTTTCAGCGTTATTTTTTCTTGAATGAATCGGTAGATATTTGTTACATATTTGATATATATAAAGTTTGTTATATAAAAAAGTCGTAAATAACTAAAAGTTCAAAGTAATATGTGTAACTTGTTGCATAGTTTGAGGGTAAATTTTGTACATATTCTTTTTATTAATATGTTGGGCTTGGGCCGTGCTTATTTTTTTCCCAATTTAACAAACGACGCATATTTCTTCCTTCAAATGATATATATATTAAATTTTTCCCAATTCAACAAACGAGGCATACGGCGTCGTTTCTTCTTTCAAATGATATATACAAGCAACAGGAACACGCAATCGTTTTGCGGCGGGGGTTTTTTTCTAATTTTTTCTCCTGAATAATTTATTTTTACGTTACGGGGGTTTTTTTTTTTGGCATGCTATCATTAAGGCGGACTATTTTTATAATATTTTCTTTTTTTGTATGATTCGAGGAAAAAAAATTGCGTTGGGACGAGCTGCATATTTTCCCGAATATTTTCTTTTTTGGGAAGGTTTTGTAATTTTTTTATAACGGGAATTTTTTGTGTAAGATAAATCATTAAATAATTAAAAGGTGAGGTCCGTTTTGTATTTTTTTTACTTTGGGCCAGATTTTTAGGCTATTTTTGGGTGTTTTATTTTTCTTGGCTAATTTTTTCCCTGATATTTCCTTGATTTTTGTCTATGATTCGGGAATTTTTATTTTTTTTTGCGTTGAGACGGGTTAATTTTTTCCCGAATATTTTCTTTTTTTTGGACGGTTCGATATCTTTTTATTTGAGTCCGATGAATGTAAAAAAGTTGTGAACAATAAAAACTTGACGTGTTTTTTTTTGTTAATTTTTTTACGCGGGATTTTTTGTTTAAGAAAATCGTAAATAGTTAAAAAAAAGTTGAGGGATTTGGAAACCCTCCGTTTTGTATTTTTTTTATACTTTAGCCGGGAATTTCCAGGCTAATTTTGGGCTATTTTTTTTTTACTTTGGGCCACAATTTGGGCCACGATTTTAATGCGAATTTTAGGTCTAGTTTTGTCGACAAAATGTGTATATTAGTAATAATTTTTTTTATATGGCTTATGTGTTGGGCCTCATGTTTAAAGTGTTTTTTTTGCTATATGGGTTTTTTTTAATATAATGGGTTGTACGTTTGTGACTATATCGATTATTTTAAAGTTATTAGGTATCGAAGATGTTTCCGCGGGTATTTTTTTTATCTGAATAAATCGGAATTTTTATAATATTTTTTTCCCTCCTACATTGTGCATACAATTTTTTTTTTTAAAAAAACAAAAAAAAAAAAACAATTAAAAAAAAAACAATTAAAAAAAAACTAAAATCGGGCTGGCCCAAAATGAGAGCCCGTTACTGTAGCAAATGGCCCACAGTCAACAACGACCTTGTGAATTTGATCCGAAGATGGTATTATTTTAATATTAATTTTGGCAATCGTCATGTGCTGGTGTAAATTTTATAAAAAGTTCATGAACTCATGATGGTGTAAATTTTATAAAAATGTTTTTTATTCATTGTCAAACACATTGTATTTTTATCAAGTTAAGAGCGCAGGGAGTCGTGGTGCCAAACTCTTTGGAGCCAAACTCCAAAAGTGGTGTCACGTCAGCAAAATGGAGTTTGACACCAAGAAAGCATGGCAACCTAAGAATTCATTGGGAGTAGGTTTTGAACACCAGAATTCAGGTTGCCATAACATGTTTTGTTTAATTTTTTTTTTCATATATTCTATTTCAAATACACATATTTCTAAAACGAAAAATAAAATTCATTGAAAATAAAAACATTACATTAAAAACACCATAACATAAAAAAAACATAAAATTTAAAAGACATAAAAATGAAAATGCATAGAATTAAAAACATAAATTTGAGTCGGCGCCGACTAGTTTGAAGGTGGTGGATATGCCGCTCGGGAATTCTTGCCACCTTTTGAGGGGCGTTGATGATAGCGGGAGTCGGCCAGCATCCATCATGCGTGGTCGATTTGTAGCACACGCCTCGTCCACCGCAATCCATTGAGAATTGGATCAACCATCTTCATCGTCTCCACTCTCTCTCCTCGAGAGACGGTCTTTTGGCTTTGCGGTCTAACTCGTATTGTTCCGCCATGAATTCTTGATACGCAGCCGGGTTTGAACCGGAGCTAGCGGTCGAGTTAGAACCCGTACGTTGACTTTTAGCAAGTTCGTTGCAAACCGGGTTGTCGAGGCAAACAATCAATCTCCAAAATTCCTCCCCCCGTTTCCTCGTCGGTGCCCAAAATACGATTACTTCTTTGCAAAGACAGAATCGGGGTTTTGACACTTGTGTTTGCCTTTCAAAAAAAGCCAAGCACTCCCGTGCTTAAACGCACCCCCACGGTAGCATCATAACAACTGTGCACCCTTCGACATATGTCAATCATCATTCTCCCCACTATGAACGCGGTTCTTGCACCAATTATTAAACTTGAGAACGAACATTCATAAGGATCCACTTACCTTCAACAATGTTCCTGGTACGCTCCGTAACTTTTTTTTCTTCGCTTTCAAGAAAGTCCGTATTGTAAACACATTTTGTATTTTTGTACCAAAAAAGTATCTCGCTTTCGATCACACCACCGGTTTTTGGATCCTCAAAACTTGAATGAAACATTCCGCCAAAAGCGAACCTCCTCATCTTTGAGTCCAGCATTACGAATTCTTTTTTGTTTCTTCCAACTGACGGTTCTTTTTCTTTTTTTTTTTTTTTGCCTTCCGACTTCAAACAACCCGCGGCTAGGCTTTTGACGTCGGTGTCGGAACCCAGGCTCGTCCTTTCTCTTCGGTAACTCGACTTCAAGGTTTGCGAATTGTTTGCTCGAATGTGGTTGAGAAGTGGTGAATTGGTTTTTGGTAATTGTTTTGGTTGATTGTTGGTGCATTTGTTGCATTTTAAATTGCTGAAACATCACAATTCTTTCTTGTAAGTAAATTGAGGTTATGGTAATTTGGATAGGGATAGTAAGAACATTTGGTTAATGCCGGTGAGTTGAGGAGCCCGAATTCCGAAGACACCCCCGGAACTTTGGTTGGTTGGGTCGTTAATGCATACCGGAAAAATCCAATTTGGTAGGTTGGGGTTGGGATTGAGATTCATTTTTTTCTTGAGTGAAAAAAAAAGAGAATTATAGAAAGTGAAGTAAAATATGTATTGAAAGGTGTGTGAATTAATGAAATAAAAGGGGGTTAATTTATATTAATTTGTTAAAGGGTAAAATTGTGATTTTTAGATATTTTTTTGAATATCCCGCTGCCCCCTAACGGATAGATAAAAAAAAAATTTAAGCTGTGGCCGTGGGCATTTCTGCCACGGCGGGAAAACCCATGGCGCGAGCCATGGTGTCATGCGCCTTTGGCCATTTTTATGGCCGCCATGAGCTTGGCACCAATCCAACAGCCATGACTCCCTATGCTCTAATGATAAAGAATAGATTGTGCACCAGCACAGCGACATTTGGGTCCTGCAATCATACTCGTAGCCTAACTTATGTAAAATCATTTTTTCTTCATCTTTACATTGACAATAAAATATTTTAATAAACAAAACGTTACAAGAAACGTAATAGTATCTGCGATCTTTTAATTCCTTTTGTTGTTCACACCGCTATTGAAGCAGGTATATATATCATGTCAGATGGTGAAAAAAAAATGAAAGTTAACATAAGAGCACTCGGAATGTATAACGCCGTCAACGGCGTTGGCCGCTTACTACACCCCACCCGACCCCCCACCACACCTACCGGGCGTTGGCCAACGCGTTGGACCTCACGCTTTGCCGACCAACTTGCGTTGGGTGGCTTTTTAAAAAAATATATTATTTTAAAATACAGTTAACGCCCCCCTAAACGGCTAGAATTTAAAAATATTACTCTTTCCCCCCAATTTAAAAATGTTTCATTTTAGCCCCTAACGGCTAGTATTTTTATAAAAAAAAAATAATTTTTTTTAATTTACCCCCTAAAACGGCTTGAATTTTAAATTTTTTTTTCCATTTTATACCCCCCTTCACATCAACTCACATATAAAACAACCACATTACCAAATACAAAATCCACATACAAATTCACCACTCAATAGTCATCTTCAAATACAAACATACATCTTTTAGCAATAAAAAAAACCAATGTCTGAAATTTCTCAACAATGGGTTTTTCATGAATCTCCTCACCCGGTCGATGACGCCGGAACAGTTTCAAGAAACCAACAAAAACAAACAACAAACAACAACTTTTTTTCCATGGCAAAGTAAGGTCACAATCACAAAAATCCTAAACCGTGATTTAGATAATCACAACAAAAACCCTACCATCATCACTCAGACTCTTCCCAAACACACACATCAACCACAACAACAGTCGATTCGTCAAAAATAAAGGCGTCGCAATAAAAACTAAAGCCCTAAGGGGAAAAAATGATGAAGACGAGCCCCAAGAGCCGTTAGCAGCAGGGCCGTTGGCTTACCGGTTCAAAGAAGAATTGCTTGCAACATGTTACGTTGGCCCGATTTCCGTAGATAATAATGTCCCCCCCCCCCGGGAATGTCACATAAAGCATGACACCGTTTTTTGGTATCTAGGTTTTTGAACGAGTTCAATTATCGAAAAATTTTCAAAACCCGTTAACAAGTATAAATGTTGAATATCAAATAAATGGCATACGTTGAATGCCAATTGCCAAAAGTTCAACGCCGCGTACAAACGGGCCAAACGTTTGGGGAAAAGTGGCGAAAACGATGTGGATTATTTGAAACGGGCTCAAAGTATTTACCGTGACGAGCATAGAGGGGTCGCGTTTTCTCAAGAAGATGCTTGGGCCGTTTTGAGATTCCACCCGAAATGGGACGCACCGGAACAAGTTGACTTAACCGGAGACGTCCCCGGGGCTAGCCAGGAGGATCTATTCGGTCACGATGCACGACCACGTCCGCCCGGCAAACAACGGCCCGCCAAGAAAAGCAAATCCGACGCAACGGCGAGCACCGGTGGAAGTAGCGCGTCGGCCCAATTCGGGGAGCTAATGGAGCAGGAGCTTCGTCTGAAACGGGAAGCCGCCGAAAGGGCTTTCGAAGCTCAAGCCGAAAAAGACCGCACACTAATGCGGTTGGAGGAGTTGAGGTTTCTAGCTACTAGCACCAAGGATTTGGACGAAGACGACGCCTATTGGATCAAGAAGCAAAAAAAATTGATCAAAAACAAAATGAAAAATGATTTGGGTGACGAGGACGACGAAGACGAAGACGAGTAGTTTTTTTTTAATTTCGTAATGTTATTTTTTTTCGTAATGTTTTTTTTATTTCGTAATGTTTTTTTTTATTTCGTAATGTTTTTTTAATTTCGTAATGTATTTTTTTTTTAATTTCGTAATGTGTTTTTTTAATGTAATTTGTATGTTTAATTATGAATGAAATAGTTAGTTTGTTAAAATAATGAAATAATTGTTTAGGGGGTTTTATGAAAATAAAAAGGTGAGTGGTGTTATTTGGTGTTATGATTAGATGAGTGGTGTTGGTGTTGGTGTTATGCTGATGTGGCACCCAAAAAATGATGTTACCGTGTTACGACACCTGAGGCTCTTAGAACTTAGAAATGTTGAGTTCTAAGAGAGCCAGGTATCATAACTTGGCAACACCAAGTTTTTGCTGCCACGTCAGCGCCACATCAGCATAACACCAACACCAACACCACTCCCCTAATCATAACACCAAATAACACCACTCACCTCTTTATTTTCATAAAACCCCCTAAAAATTATTTCATTCTTTTAACAAACTAACTATTTCATTCATAATTAAACATACAAATTACATTAAAAAAAAAATTACGAAATTATAAAAAAAACATTACGAAATAAAAAAAAATTACGAAATTAAAAAAAAAACATTACGAAATAAAAAAACATTACGAAAAAAAAAATTACGAAATTAAAAAAACTACTCGTCTTCGTCTTCGTCGTCCTCGTCACCCAAATCATTTTTCATTTTGTTTTTGATCAATTTTTTTTGCTTCTTGATCCAATAGGCGTCGTCTTCGTCCAAATCCTTGGTGCTAGTAGCTAGAAACCTCAACTCCTCCAACCGCATTAGTGTGCGGTCTTTTTCGGCTTGAGCTTCGAAAGCCCTTTCGGCGGCTTCCCGTTTCAGACGAAGCTCCTGCTCCATTAGCTCCCCAAAACCTGTCATGCTTTTGTGACCTTCCGACATTATTATCTTCGGAAACGGCCACGTAACATGTTGCAAGCAATTCTTCTTCGACCGGTAGCCAACGGCCCGCTGCTACCGGCTCTTGGGGCTCGTCTTCAACATTTTTTCCCCTTCGGGCTTTAGTTTTCTTGCGACCCCCTTTTTTTGGCGAATCGACTTGTTGAGGTTGAGTGAGTGTTTGGGAAGATTCTGAGTGAAATGATGGTGAGTTTTGTTGTAGATCATCTAAATCACGGTTTAGGATTTGTGATTGTTGCCAGCGAAAAAAAGCTTGTTGTTGTTCTTGTTGGTATTGTTGAAACTGTTCCGGCGTCATCGACCCGGTGAGAAGATTCATAAAACCGTTGTTGGGAAATTCGGCCAAAGACTTTTTAGTAGATTTTTCATTGTCGGCATAAAATCATGTTGTACAACCAAATAAAAAAACACCGAAGTATATAAATTATCGTAAATATAAAAAATGTTTTCTAACTATTCATTGATGAGTTTGTCTTAATAACCGTTTATAATTGTTCTTAAGTTTATCTAACTCCTTGCTAAGTTTTCGATAAATCGCCGTTAAAAAAAAATAAAAAAGAAAGATTACAAAGAAAACACAAACTTTAACTACTTTATGAAAAACAAAAAAGAAACACACACACAAAAAATACACACATATACAAAAAAATAATAAAGAAAGTTTTATATATATCTCCGTCTTGAATATTTGCACGTTAGCCCCTAAACTTCCAACACGGGTACAAGCAGCACCCTTGATCTTTGACAACTTAACAGAAACTGCACAACAACAAAAACAATATAAACTAATGTTTGATAAATGACTACCAAGACCCCAACTTATATTCAACCTAGACTACCATCATTCCAATACACCCCTTTAATCTTAGGTTGAAACAACTTTAGTAGATGAAGCATATCACACATTTTATTATGATTGGCATAAGACAATTCCTTAGTCAAGATTAGTGGTGCAAAAAAATCGGTTAAAACCGGTTTCTGGTTTTTAGAAAACCGGTTTTTCTAATAACCGGTTTTGGTTTTTTCGGTTTTTTCGAAATTGGTTTTTTTCGGTTATAAATGTTCGGAATCGGTTTTTTTTTTCCCCGGTTATAAATTTTCGAATCGTTTTTTACCAGGTTCGATTTTTCGTTATGATGTTCGGAATCTGTTTTTATATTCCGTTCATTTTTTTTTCGGATTTAAAACTTCGAAACATTTATTAATAAACATGTTAATTATCAACATTTAATTAAAAAATACCCCGGAAACATACTAAACAATACAATCATAACTTTTTATTTGCACCGGAAAACATACTAAAAAAAATAAACCATAACGTTTATTTAAACAATACAATTATCCAACAAAAAATATATAAATACTAATACATTTCCGAGCTTTCGGCCATGACCATCACCCGTAAAACATATTATGTACTCAATTATGTCCCAACTTCGTGCATTGCCATTAACCCTTATAACTCAATCCATTAAACTTCCAAAAAATCTTTAACATCTACGTGTTCAATATCTAAGTCCTTCAACTCACAAGCATCTAATTCGGTATTCGGAAGGTGATATCCCTATTCAACTTCTTTCCTTGCTATAGCTTGTGGTATATATCCTATATCATAACAGCGGGGTCGATTCTTGGATTTGGCTATTTTCTAGAGAGAGAAAACACTAGAGAGAGAATTATTCTAGAGTAAGAAAATGTGGTTTCTTTGTAATTGAAATAATAACTAGCTTACCTCTTCCAGTTAAGTTGAAAGGCTTATATATAGTACTTACAATATTACGGTATTTCCGTTACTCGACTTAAAACCAAAAAACGTACTATTAACTATTCAGCTACGCCATATAATAAACCAGTATAAATACCGGGGTGACCGAGTCTTTTACTACATATCTAACAATCTCCCTCTAAGGGAGGGGGTGGGTCACCCCCTGAACATACTAAACTTTAATCACTTTAGTCTTTAGCTCGTAGACATTTAATATCTTGTACATTTGGGATAGTAATTTTTTGATTCATCTTACGCTTGTCTTTGACTGTGATCTTGAGCTTTCTTGAGATCACGCACCAAAAACATAATCTTACATCATCTTGTGATGGATCGCCATCTTGTGCACTTGTGAAGAAATACATGACATCAGAGAGTTTGCGAATCCCTTACCCCTTTATGAGGTCATTTTCATAACATCAAACCAAGTGTAGGTCGTGTCTGGCATTCGTTATTTACTTGACATCTCAAGAACTGGGAATATTCCATCTCCATCTCCACTTTAAGATATCTTGTAATGAAACAGTTATTAATAACAGAGTAAATTGAATTTGAAAAAGGCAGACTAAGTGTTTTTCTTATGGAAAGAATTTTATTAACACTTAGAGAGTTTTGATTTTGTTTGACAAATGGGTCATAACCGTCATTCTTATACTGAAAACAAGGATTGATTCACACAGAATACGCACCATTGTTTCTTTCCAGGTTGTCACATATAGATGTTTTCTTAAGAATCGCACAAGTCATCCTACCTAGAGCTTGATTGATGTTCTCTAGCAAGATTCCATCTTCAATGTGAAAAACCATCGTTTCACTCGGATGTTCTTGCAATATCAACAAAGATAATGCGTAGGACTCTTAGGATGAGTTTTGTTCAACAGTGTGTGGAAGACAAGAGAATTTGGATATGTGTCTAATGAGATTAATTGAACGATCTCTTGGCTCTAGACTCAATAGTGCGTTTTGTGTCTAGTAATCGTGCTGGAGCGAGACTGCCACCTGTTCAATATCAACCTTAACTCGAGTTGAGAATGTCAATATATTAACGGTGTTTAGTCTCCCGTGAGAAATGAAACAGAAATCTTTGAAAGATTCTGAGTGGACTATGGAGGGTTGTGCATTGCATCACTACTGGGGTCCTTGATGAGAGCTTCAATGTCAGCACCATCTTAGTGTTTCTGGCAGCATATAAGGGACCTGGTTTTCTGCCTAAGGAATGGAGGCTTCTTTTCTTTACACCCTTTATCTTTACATTCGTTTAATTCTTCAACCACCTTCAGTGCTTACCGAGACGTCATGACAAGAACCTAGTTGGTTTAATTCAGTACGAGGCTCCATCTCAGTTGCACGTTTTCCTTATTTATCCCTTTTACTCCTTTTCCATGTCATACCTAAGGACTTCTACACTAACTAGTGGATTGACCTTGGGTAGATCCCTCCGGTTATGGCTGGATCATTAGAATAAAGTACCTAACCTTATCCAACCTATAACTCCATTAGGTACAACTGCATGGTCTGTCTATTGGATACAGATCTCCTTTCATAACCGATTTAAAAATTCAATTAAGGTACTTATGATATAAATATCAAATCGTTTAGTACCTCGATTGTTTTTGACATTTTTTAGAAACGCTCCCCCTCAAAATGTGCTTCGGTATTCGAAATTGTTTAGCACGTTTGGGCGGAGTATATGAGTCCTAATAATCACATGTTCTTTAATTATTACACAAAGTTTTAATCACAATTTCTCCCTTTATCGAAAAATTTTAAACCCCTTGACATTTTTGGAGGATAACAAATTGATTTAAAATAGGTTATAAAATTTGGGAGACAAAGTGTTCCTTAATTCGCAAGTCCGTGATGAAACATATAACTGCTCCTCCTCAATCCCGTTAAGGGATATCAATTACTCCTAATTACTTAGCATCAAAAGATTAACTACTACTAATGTACATGCTATAAATTTTTTCATAATAGAGAGACAAAATTACCTTATCTTTTATTGTAAAACGAGGATGTCGTCACGTGCTCGGTTGATCAGCCTTAGTCAATATCTCTTATTCGTCCTCCAACAAAGCTTTTCTAGACTTCGATAGATCCTCTGATCTGTAGTCTTCTTCTCGATTGCAGTGATGACGTCTTTGCTTCTTCACTTGTTATCCTCCTGTCCACTTCCTAGTCTCCATTCCCTTAGTGTACTCGAACAGATGAAAGTCTTTAACCATTGTCCAGATTTCCATTACTCCTTGCAACGTCCCATCACTAAACTTGTGTAGCTCATTCAGCCTCATCAACTTTCTTTGATAATTTTATTCTCTGTAGACAACGGCTCTTGGCTTAGGGATAATCGTGTAATCTTCTGTTGAAGTATTAGTCGGAACTGCATCCCAATTGGACGTTCAAAAGGTTGATCTTGATTCTGATTACTTTCAATCCCGAGCCTGTAAAGGCTCCACACGATTCCCTGATGCACCAGGTTTCGTATCCTCATTTGACTGCCTTTGTGAAGACTGGGCTTGTCTGTCTTGGGCAGAATGGCTGAGCTTTTCTTGAATATTGAGTATGAGGGGGAACCAGATTCTTCAAAATCCAATTGGATGAGATTTATGAAATCCTTTTCCGAGATTCTTGGTATTCTTGGTAATCAGCTCGGCGAAGAATAATCTCTCTTAGGTAGTTGTATCCGTATTTCTCGAACACCTTAACACTGATTACACTGAGAATTCGCATCTGCGATCTGACTGCTTCACGATCAGAGGGCTCACTGTGTTTGTTGATGTAGAATTCCTTTCTTCAAAAAACCACCATGAGTGATGCCATAGAACCAACCTGCTGAGGCATATTCGCGTTCAACTTTTTCAACCCACAAAGTTGGAACTAATTCTTCAAGGCCAAAGTCTAGGTAACGAGCGGCTTTTAGCTTGGATATGGATAAGGCAATTCTTCGCTCCCTTTCACGCTGTCAGAAGATAATCCATATCCTTGTTGAAGAAGAATTGTGGTTGAATAGTTACCTGACCTGGTGGTCCTCCTAAGGGCAGTGGTTCATATACATTTCGCTGAATTTGATGACCCTCAGGATTATACAAATCAACCTTATTTGTCAGCAGCTTAATGCATTCATCATCTGACATTTGAAGAAAGAACAGTTGGTCTTATGAAAGGCTTTAACAAGGTTGAATGCTGGACCTTCTAAATCAGCTTTGTAGAGCTTCTTCTTTCCTGTTCGTCTGCAGAACCATTTGATGAATGAACCAATATCATACGTCTTCCTTTGAAGCTTGTTTTCCTCAGGAATTTAGTAACGTTTGGCGTATGGCATTTGCCCAGTTTATGTTCTGTTCCGGAACTCATATCGGTGGAATGGTCCATTCTGGTTCAGGTGTAGCAGGTCTCTCGCTTTCTGGAATCGGCTTAAACCACGTAGTGGTCGACACCTTGGGAATGTGAGCGTTGTCCGTGTCCTCCATATCTGAGTCATTCCCTTCATCCTGCATTGAAATGTCATCTGAAGATTGTTCAGAGTTCTGATTCGTGATCAGATCTGTGCATCGAAGAGTCAACACCAGCCTCTCTATGTGTCAGTGATCTTCCACCATTTGAGGTGAGAGCTGATGTTGTTTGGAAGCGATGCCTCCGACTCCCTTGGTTTTCTTTGAACTTGGTCATCATCTTCGGAGGAGGTTTAGCTGACCCAGAAGCGGAGAATCAGATCTCCCTTCTCTTTGTTGACCTACCCTGGTTTGATCCAGCTGAAGGGCCTTCATCATCATCATCGTCTTCATCATCATCACTATCATCTTCCCTGTGGTCTTTAACCTTGTCTGCAACTTCCTATCCATGGCATCTTCATCTGCTTATCAAAAGCTTCCATAAGACTGGTATAGATGGTAGTTGGGCAGTATTTTTTTCTGGTTGGCAGACTTCCTGTCTTATCATTGACTGAATAGACAACTCTTAGATCAAATTCTTCTTCGAGATCAACTCTATCCAGTTGACCTGATGGAGTACGTTGAATCTTGTTCTCTTTCACCTTGTTCCTTTTGGCTTTGATAATCTCTTTGGACCTCTTTTTTCAGATTCTTGAATTCTTGGACAAAAGATGACACTGGGCCAGGCAACACAGAGTCTTTCTCGATAAATCTGCAGTGTGTCCTTCAAGAACCTTAAGGAGAGCCATCAGCAAGTTTTTGTTCTAGAAAATTATCAACAAAGCCGTAGAACTTGGGGATCTAATTGAAGCCACAACTCAGCAGAAGTTGATCAGTCTTCGTCACTTTCAGATCATCTCTTGTTCCAATTCTGCCATCTTAGCTGAAGGGCGATGACTGGAGTGATTTCAGGGAGATGTGTGATGTGTAGCTTCCGTGTTGATTGGTGGAGGAGTGACCAGTAATGACGGCTTTGAAGATGAGACATCTATGAAGGGAGCAATCACTGGAGGAGTTGACGTTACTGTCTGATGACTAGGATCAGGTATGGTGGAATCAGATTCCTCTCTAACTTTAGATTTCTCTGATCATCTTCGTTGATTTGTCATAAATAAATTGATCCCCAAATTTTATAAGTGTCATCGAGATTTTTTCATTAGAAGACAAGAACCAGAATGACTTTCATTGTTTATCATCGATGAACACGTTCATAGTCAAGTTATAGGCTTCAGATTTTTCATGAACCTTGGGTAGGAAGCTGTAGGCGAGGAATCGCATTCATGTGCTCAGGGTTTGGGTCCAACAAGAGACACGAGTAATTTTCTAGAGTCTGAATCCAGTCTGGACTTACGTACATGGGCTCCTGGTCTGGTCCAGCCAAAGCTCATGTGCGCCTTACAGGGTCTGATACAGGAATGCTTACTCCTGAATGTTACGTAGACGAGTCTATCTTCACCTTGACTTGCATCTTAGGAGCAACGGTTTCCTGTTCGTTCTGAATACCCACACTGATGAAGATTCATGGAATCACCTTCTCTTATGTATCATCATCCGGGTCGAGAAGAGGGTCTATTTCGAATCAGGAGGAGTTTGTCCACGCCTAACAAGGATAAACTGACCAGTAGTTCCTTTTCTTCTTTGACAAGAGCGATCAGTGGAATGAGCCCAACTTGTTCTTCAGTTACCACGCCTTTAGTCCCTTGTCCTACTACTTCATGGCAGTTGGAAGTTGATTCTGATACTGGTCCCCTGATCGTTACTCTCCGCAGTGCCCGACCTTGTGGCAGAAAGGAAGGCTGAATCCAAAACTAAGCTTAATAGCTCGTTCCAGTCAGCATCATTTCATCAACCTTCTCCTTTCCCTTTTCTTAAGGTGTTTCCAAACTCAACTTCTAGCTAGTTCGAGATCAGATCATTACCTTCTTCGTGAGGAATAGATTTCTTGTTGACTGCTCATCAGCTCATCAACATGTTGAAAGTGGGCTTTCCCTTTCTAACTTTCTGTGAAGCTTACGCTTGGAAGGTTTCTTGGTCGGAAAATAAGCTGGCTGGATTGGTGTGACCATGGGTGTGGTGGTTTGTGGGCTTTTTGGGTGTAAGCACGCTTTGGTGGCACGGTTGCATGCTTGACACTTTCTTGAGGGGGTATCTTGTATTCTCAAGAGCAACCATTTTTAGATACTTGGATATATAAGGAGGATTGTCGAATGGCTTCAGTTATCTCCAGGGATCGGGAATTGCCATTCCAAACACTTCCACTGACTCACCTGAGGGACAAACTTGTGATTTTCCTAAGATATCAATCATCTCCAGTGTGGATGAACTGCAGAATCAGACGTCGATGGAGTTATTTTTACACTTGCCCAAGTAGTAAGATTTTCACTTGAAAACCGTCCCATAAGATGAGGAGAGGAGTCACTTTCTTCTTTGGGTTCTTCAGACTGGCTTTGTGGCTTGCTTTGTGTGAGAAAAGGGTCTGGATCCCTTGAGTAAACTCTTCCCATATCAGCTCTGCATGATCAACATTAGTTTGAGTGACGATTCCCCACAGCATTTGCAGACCTGCGGTGGGTTGTCTGGTTGTCACTGCCTAGTAAGTCCTTTACTGTCAAGCACTGGTTGAGCAAGGATAGAATTGCCCTCAGCAAGGTCTCATGATACACATAATTCCACTAAGAAGGCCTGTCCGTATACTGGAGACAATTTTCCTACAGGTTTCAGATATTCCCAGCTCATAACAAAATCAATCCACCGGTATTCACTCAGACGGAGTTAACTCAAATGGGTTGAGTTTGGTTGACGGAGTAATTACTAATAGCCTTCTGAGAAGATCATCACTTAGATCGGACTTGTACATCAACCTGACAACTATAAACCCCATCTACTCGTTATATTTCATTGTGTTCCAGACTGTTGGCATGTAGATAGCTGAACATTTTGCTGAAGGCAGTGAATGCTTGGAAGAAAATTGGTATTACTCAGGATGTCCACTGATATCTGAAAGATGGGGTTCTTTTAAATCTTTTGTGCATTGAAAAGTAGAGTTGCTTTTTCCCTGATTGTTAACCACTGAGAGCGAGGTACAATCTGCTCATCTGTTCTTGGTAGGAGGTTGAGTGGGGACATTTTGTTCTGCCATCGTATTCTGCAAAAGAGTATTTAACAAAGAAGACAAACATTGCAGAGAAACGAAGTTAGAGAGAACTTCAGCATTGATTAAGGTCATGTTATTCCATGATTGATTAAACATATAGGTAATTCTGGTTTGATTAAAAATCTACTAATTATCCAACAGGATCAATTACTTGTTAGCTAAACCCTGATGGGGTTTGAAAAGTCAACTAAACTGGTCATTCGAATGGGCCTTGATAGATTATTGGGCTCAATGGGTCGAAATATGAAACTTAGCCCAAACCGCCGCCAGGCAGAATGCACAATCGCGTAGAGAATGAGCAACCGCCGCGAGAATCTAAAAAAAATATTCGACCAAACCGCCGAGAGACGGCGGTTTATCTGTTGGAATAAAATAATAGAAAATTATGGCAACTCGCTGTTATTCAACCCGCTGTTGGGCAACCCGCTGTTTAGGCAACCCGCTGTTTAGGCAACCCGTTGTTAAGGCAACCCGCTGTTTAGGCAACCCGCTGTTTAGGCAACCCGCTGTTTAGGCAGCCCGCTGTTTAGGCAACCCGCTGTTTAGTGACAACCCGCTGTTTAGGCAAACCCAGTTGTTTGAACAATCCGCGGATTTTCAACCCGCCGTTTGTGGCAACTCGCTGTGTCAATCCCTGGTTTGTCAACCCGCCCGTTTGCAACATCAGCTGTTGTCAACCCGCGGGTTTATTCAACTCCGCCGTAGGCAACTCGCCGTTGAGTCAACCCACCGTTTAAGCATATCCCACTGTTGGCCAACGCGCTAGAATCAACCCGCCCGTATGACCAGCGTTGAGTAATTTATTAATAAATAAACAAAAATAACAACTCGCTGTTTAAGAAAATACACTGCAACTCGCCATTCGTAGGGCCGTTTCTCTTAAGATTCAAACCCCGCACCTCTTATTAATACTAATCACATCCTAAGAGCATTCTATGCTATAGATATACATTGCGACCATTCTTTACATCGAAACACACATATATCTACTGTTTTATACAACTACAACCCGCCGGTAAGAATCAGGCATAGTCTTTCATTAATGTTTTAAGAATGAATCCACACCATCAAACCGATTTCATATAAACCTTATGAACAATTCCCTAGCCATCTAAACCATCCAAAGCCTTACAACACTACATTTGGTTTTCTTATGTAAAACCGACCCTAGATCTATTTTTTCTAAATTTTAATGTGTTTTTCGAATCGATTCCTTGATATACACACAACATAATTGGATATAAAGATTGAGATCGGATGATTACCTTTATCAAGAGAACACACAAAATCAGCGTCTTGAAGTTTTTGGTTCTTGGCGGCGAGTTTGCGTGAAAGAGAGAGAAGAGTGTTTGAACGTTGACCGATTTTTTGTAACTTTTTGACCAAATGGCAACTCCGCCGCCCCTTTTATACTCTAAGATTGAAACTTAGCAGAGTTAGTCCCTTTGGTTCCATCTTCTTATTTTCTTGTATTGAAGTATTTCTAAGGCATTTCTAAGATTAGGCAATGGCGAGCTTAGTCCCGATTGGTTATAAGGCTATGGAAACAAAGAGCAAATGCTTTTTAAAAAAACCTAACCATTACAAACACTAGATAACTTTGGACCTTTGAGTAAAATTTAATTAACTCCCTTCAAATATTAACCCATTAGAATACAACCACCATCTTATAATTACACTTTCATAGCCTCCAACAGTCTTTTTAGAACCCCTTAGATTTTTCACGGAAAGAAAAAAAAAATTCGACTCCCCCCTCAAACAACGACCCGTTTTCTTTTGAAAGAGCTGTTGTCGATGTTTGAGATGAAAAGATCAGGCGAACAGCTCTACCATGACCATTGATTTACTATACTCCTTTAAAGCATGGATATAAAGTAATCCATGCCCAGACATTAAACCGGGTTGCAATTTGAAGTAATTGCAAGCCTTTTAGTAATTCCAAATGACTTAAAATAGTTCCTAAGTATTTTATTTTATTTTAATTTATTTTAATTTATTTTAATTAATTTTAATTTAATGTTAATTTAATTTTTTAATTTAATTAATTTTTAATTTTTTTTAAACTATGTACAAAGGATACATGAAGGCATTTGGTTTACTCATCCTCTCCTTTTTGAAGACGTTTGAGAGTTTCAGGGGTCAAACTCTTCATGCCTAGGCGTGGAAGAAGAAATTCGAACCGTTCTCTTGGTAATGCTTTGGTGAGGATGTCTGCAAGTTGATAGTTCCGTTTCCCACCGACAAGTAGAGTTCAACCACTCTATTTTCCACTTGCTCTTTGATGAAATGGTGCCGTATGTCAATGTGTTTAGAGCGAGAGTGCTGGACGTTGTTACAGCAAAGAGCAATAGCACTTTTGTTATCACAGTACAGAGGAATTTTATTGAAGTCAAATCCGTAGTCTTTGAGCTGGGATCGCATCCAAATGGATTTGACACAAGCATCCAGACATGGCGATGTATTCAGCCTCTGTAGTTGATATTGCCGTGCTTCGTTGCTTCTTTGATGACCAGCTAACCAATCTATCTCCAAGAAACTGAGCACTTCCCGACGTACTTCTTCTTGAATCTTGACATCCCGCATGATCCGCATCTGCATAAGCTGTTAGTGACATGGCGTTGTCTTTCGGATACCAAAGACCCATGTTAATGGTTCCTTTCAAGTACCGAAAGACACGTTTGATAGCTTCAAAGTCTTTTTGGTAGGCCTCGCCTGATATCTAGCACACATCAAACGGACGAATACAAAGTCCGGGGCTACTCTGCTGTACAGGTACATAAGGGGAGCCAACCATTCCTCTGTATCGAGTTTGGTCAACAGTAATCCCCATGAGGCCCTCGTCCAGTTTCAATCGATCCACCATTGGTGTATCGACAGGGTCAGAGAGATCCATTCCATATTTCTTTAAGGTTTCGAGAGCATATTTCGCTTGGTTAATAAAGATGCCTCCGGGACTTTGAGAAACTTGAAGTCCTAAGAAAAACGACATTTGTCCCATCATCGACATCTGAAATTTGGAGCTCATCTCTTTGAAAATATGTGTTACAACCATTATGATGCTGTTGAGCAAAAATGATTTCATCTACGTATAATTGGAACAGTAAATGTGTTGCCTGATTTGCCGTGAGAATAAACGTTAGATCCACGGGCACCCGTTGAAGAAATCTTGATTTGCCAACAGGAACTTTAAGAGTGTGGTCACCACCCCTTAGGTGCCTGCTTAAGTCCCATTAAAGAGCCTCTTCAACGATAGACGTGAGTAGGATTTTCCTTGTCCTTCAAATCCTTCAGGTTGACGAACAAAGACTTCTTCTTGAAGATCACCATTCAGAAAAGCCAGTTTTGACATCCATCTGGTAGATATCCTATTCTTGGGGTGCAGCATTTGGCAATGAAATATTCTGATGGGCCTCTATCCGGCAACTGGAGTAAAAACAAACGATTCTTCAAAAATCAATACCTCCTCCTGACGATATCCTTTTGCAACTAACCGAGCTTTGATTTTCATATCATCACCATATTCATCAGCTTCACTTTGTAGATCCTTAAGACGATACCAAAACAATAGATTGGGCGAGTACTAAATTACCCACTACTCAAGTCGATCCAAATTTCGGTGATTTTCATCTTACATGGCTTGAAACTAACAGTCTCTATCACTGCCATTTTGAAGTTCTTGGGTATCGACTTTGGACAGTTTATATGGACCAGCACCACAAAGCATCGAGCTAACCTGTTTTCTGGTAGATACAGGCACGAAGGGATTGCCAAACGATGTTTCCAGAGGATTATTCTTTGGTCCATCTTCTGAAGAATGATCTGGAGTGAAATTTACTTGGTTGGTTCCGCTGAATTAACATTCCTAGATGACGATTGTGCCAAAACCAGTCTCCAGTAACAAGGTTTGTGAAGGATGTAAGAATATCGTGTAATGATTATTAGGTGTCCTTCGTGAAATAGGTTCTTCGCAATTTCTCGATTGTTGACTGGAAGATGAATATCGGATGTTGACGATGAAGCACTTGTTGACGGTGCATCTTGAGCAATTGTTGTAGACAAAGATGTACCCGGTGGAACAACTTGAGCGTTAATTTCAGTAGCAGAAGATACTGGTTCATTGACTCGAGATTGTTCAAGGTGATTCATCAACATTGGTTGAAATAACATCTCCAGAGCTCTTTATTATCGGTTGGAGCGAGCCTGATTTGAGTTGTCCCAGGGGGTCAAGATTAAAGGCTCGGTCCTGAACTCATGCGTGCAGGAGCCGATTGACTGATGCATCTCATCTCGAATGTTGACGTTAATTGTTTTCCATTAAATCACGAGTCTCTTGTTGTAGATTCTATAGCCCTTCCTCTAGGAGCATACCCAACGAAAATCCCAATGTCAGCTTTGCTTGAAATTTTCCTAGATTTTCGCTATCATTTGTAGGATAGCACAGAGCACCAAATACTCGGAAGAATGTAAGATCAGGCTTCTTATCATGCACAAGCTCATAAGTGTTTTGTTATGACGAGTATGAATTAGTGATCGGTTCTGGGTGTAACAAAGCAGTGCTACAGCTTCTTGCCCAAGAAACATGGGAGCTTTCGAGAAAATCATCATTGTACGTGCTGCTTAATCCACCAGTGTAACGATTACGTTCTTTCAACAACGGCCGTTCTATGTTGAGGAGCTTCTCAGAACAGCCTTTTGATGAAATATGCCAACACCATCATAGTAATTCAACATCACTATGGTGACGAATTCCTTCCGTTATCTGTTCTGATGAATCTGACCGTTTTGTTGAGGCCAACAAATAACCTGTATTTTGCTTAAGAAAGATGTGACACAACTCTGGAGTATCATCCTTTGCACCTCAAGAACTCTACTCATTGAATCTTGAATAGTCACCACGATGACTTAAGATGTATTTCTTCCCTTTAATACTCAGGACTCTCATTGGACCAACACAAGATCCATGTGAAGGTAGAAGAAACTTCCCACCATGTTTTGTATTTTCAGATTTTGCCGTGGAGAACTTCTGCTTTTTTCCAAGTTGACAGGGCTGAGCAAATATGATCCTTTCAAACTTCAATCTAGATAGACCCTAACCAATCCTTCTCGAGCAAGAGCATTTATCGTAGCCGATGTTTAAATTGTTAAGACTACGATGCCACAACCATGATTTGACTTGGAAGCTTTAGACAGCAAGCATATAGAGAAAGACTTCATCATTTTATCCATGGATCTCGTAGTACAAAATTGGTTCTACCGAACTAACCTTAAGTATGTTTGTACCATTAATATCACGAACAAAGCAACTATGCTTTCTGAGCCCGCTTTCAGACAGAATCCCAAAATTGCCCTACAGAGAATATGTTGAGTCCAAGTCCCCCTCACGTAGTATACCTAATCACACTGTCACCTCCATAAACATAGATCATCCATAACTCAACCCATGATAGCTCTAAGTGATCATTCCGAATCGGACTGAACCAGATGAACGTTTCTACAAAATTCATGAGCTTTGAACGATTCCCCGTCATATGTTTTGAACAGCCTGAGTCCAGATACCAAAGCATGACCTGTACGACCTGCATTTGAAAACAGTCGAGTTTGGAGAGTTTGGAATTTCGGTTCCCCAATTTTTGTTGGTGACCCTGTTGGTTAGCATATAGAGTAAACATCTTCACAGAAAGCTTAGTGTTAATATGGCACATTTCGCCTAAGGCAAATTACTTTCCTGTGGGTCTCCATTGAGAACCACAATTAATTTTCCTAGAGGTGAGTTTTCTTTCACTGTTGGGTCTCCATTGATAACCAATATCTGGCCAAATAGTTTTTCCCGTGAGCTTACCAAAACACTTGGTCATGTAACAAACCTGTTATAAGACAGGTTTGCCTTTTAGTTTCCTCCAGATCTGCCTTGGTCTTGTTAAACTGTAATCAACATTTTCCTTTTGGTTTCCAGATCTTTTTTTCCTTTATTCAAGACAATTCTAACGGTGGGGTGCATTCACGAAGAATTCAAGATATTAACAACAAACAACATTCCATGACGTTGCAGATTTTACACATTTGTTACAAGTTTTGCACACGATTCAGAATTCGAATTAATTACAACACGCTTAGAGCTAATGCTAGAATCACCCCGATTCACTTTTGTCCAAACTGACTTATTGGTGTCCTAGGGCGTACTCTACTTCCTTCTTATTCTTCCTCTTACAGGCAGATTCGCTAGTTTTCTTTGTATTGCTTCCTAGGCTTTGACCGCTTTGCTTCAGGGATCGTTTACTCCTGAGAAGGGAATCATAGGATATTGTGTTTTTGAACTCTCTGTTGCCACTTTAATGTTTCAGTGTGTTGCTAGAAGAGGTTCCTGGTTTATCACTAAACATAACTTGGTTTTTCCTAGTAACAGGGGTAGAGGGAGCCTTGTTATCTCTTTCATTGAAACTTTTTGGGCAAGTGCCAATCACATATTCTATACAATCCGCCTGAGATAACTAAGTGTATATGCAATCATAGTTTTAAGTAAATTATCTAGTGGTCTAACTACTCTATGCTTCCTCGACAATCTCGCCTAACACTTTTCTATACACTCTCCTTAAGTTGGCCTGTTATAGTATTTAAAGAGCACATCCTATTGTTCCTTAAGGGGATGAGGGATGGGTTTAACGTCAATGGCATACATGCCAGGAGCAAGAACTTTTGGTTTGACATAGTCACTAGTGAAACAAGGCTCTTTACTTCGCAATTGAGCTTTTAGACTCTCAATTTCATTTAACATCGTAGATGTCTTTTCACTTGTGTGAGCACGCGTAATCTTAATTGAGTCATACAATTCCTTGTAATGTTGTTTGACCTTTTCTAGTTCTCTAATTCTAACGCAATCATTTTGTTCAATGCGTAGCACAGTGACATCTTTAGCGTTATAATGCTCACAACTTCTGTCATTCAAATTAGCGACTAGAACTTCAAAGTTTCTAATCACGTTGTCCTTTTCCTTGAATCTGATGTTTCGCAGATTCTTGATTTTAAAGAATGAGTTAAAATCAGGAGCTTCCTGTGATGCTTGTGAATTTTTATTATCAAAACTTTCTTGAAGATGTTGATATTTTAATTGCAAATTTAGGTATTCCCCTTCAAGTTTTGAAATAAGTTTTGACTCATCATGAACGTTAACCTTTCCGCTTCAAGATCTAAACAACGTGATTCTTTCCACATCATACAGCTGTTGCAGTCGACAAACAATTAACAATAACATTCTCATTTTCAATGAGAAGTTTTTCTTTCAAATTTCAGCACCTTCTTGTCTACAGTCTTCTTGTCCACTTCGTTTATTCATTTGATCAAAAATTTCTTCCATTTCTTTAACTTCTTTAAAGAGGGCTGTTTGAACTCCAACAAAGTGTTCTTTAAGAGTTTTGAAAAATGGTATAACTTCAGTGAGGTAACATCTTTTCGTTTGCTCAAAACCTCTTTCCCCCTCTGTAATACCTGTAGGGGTGATTCTAGTTTTGCAAGTTTTGTCAAATTCCGTAAAAAGTTGTGTGAGCACATAAAGATTAATCTTCACTTGACTTTTTATTGGAAGAATTCTGGGACAAAGCTTGACATGAGTATAGTTTGGATACACTGTCAATGCCTGAAATATTGGTTTTGGAGCTTAGGTCTCAGCCTTTTTTTTCTGTGTTGTTATCTATGGACCAAATATCTGTTCTGGGTCTGATTTCTTTTAGGACAAAGGTTGCAAGAAAGTTCTCTTAAGAGTAATCGAGGTGGGGGGAGGGGGCAAACCTAACTGTATTTTCGATACAGTAAAGGGCTTTGCATATTTCAAGAACAGCATTCTATTCCCAGTTAGACATCAGCAAACTCACGCGTATCCTCTGAGTCATGTATGAACAGTGGGTGTATGATTGGTATGACCAGTACATGACCATTATACAGAGCCAGACTGAGCTTGCTTTCACGGAACGAGACATACGGATTTTTGTAGCCTATTGCTAACCTTGTGCTTTGCATCAATAAATGATGTTTGGTTTACACAACATGAACTGTTTGAAAAACAGACTTGATCCTGTTTGTATAATCAATCTTCAATCTTATCTTTTATGCTTCTTTAAGTCCAAAAACTCTTCCAGGAATTTGTCTTCTTTGTTTAAAATCTTTTTCAAAAGTGTTACTTCTTTCTGTCTTTGACTTATAATGGTCAACTGTAGAACTAAGAGTATTTTGCTGAATGAAGTTCAGATTTTAAAAGAATCATTTCCTTTCTATTTCGGTCTGAGATAATTATTCTCATTTGTTCATCAATTTTTTGTTCTCTATCAGTTAATTCAAACTTTGCCGTTTTTCATATTCCCCGACAGATGCCTAGATCTCGCATGCTCAGCGGTCACTGTGTCATTCACTACCATGTCTGGCTTATTTGCTAATCTACTTTGTACACCCTGTTCATACATTTCATCGAGAATAGACATCAAAGCATCATTTCGTACAGAAGATACATTAGTTTGTACAACATGTTTCTTTGTAGGTCTTTCCCACATGACTGATCAAACGGAATAATATATACTACACTCTATAGTCAGCATCAATCAACAACGTAGTGTGTTTGTACATCGTTTTGCATCTCGGTACTAATTCACGATATTCATACCAATGATCTACAAAGGTTTCATGATCTTGTACTCAAATGGATTATTCAAGTCATATATGGCCCGGCTTCATCGTTAAGATTGGGATCTTCCAGAATGTGAGACTTGCCATGAACATGTTTGTGAAGTGGGACCTTCATCAACTTCAGAGTCCGAATGCAACACATTCATACAGCTTTAAAGACATGGTCCACACTGAGTGCCAAATCATTCTCGGGTGAATCATCCCGCAACATTAATCAACCGTTGGTAACCTGTTCCCCTGCAAGAAACAACGACTGTCTTCATCCAGATACTTACTGCTTTCCATTATTTCCCCTGGGCTCGCATTAGTACCATCTAGTCCTTGAATAGTCTGAAATGCTTGAAGTCGCTTTGGGCCTTGGAATTCACGTGTTATGTGCCCTAGTCCCGTTACAATGTAGGCACTTGATGGTTTTCCTTGACCAGGATTAAACACGCCTCTCTGTTCTGACTCTACATTTCCGCTACATAGACAGAACCATTTCCCTTGCCCATGTTTCTCTGAAATGTTCTTCCTTGATTAGTCGCATTGTATCTTCCACGGACATCTGAACCACCAAACTTTACCTTCTTGACCATAGCTTTGGTCCTTGCAATAGACGAACTCTAAGTTGAATGTTAGTTTGTTAGAGAATGTATTTGTACGAGTGAGTGAAAAAGGGCAAGTGTGTTGGATTAACTTTCGAATCAAGTTTATCTTGTTGACGGACTTCCTGAGTCTAGTTGAAAGTGTTAGCAGGAGAATGGTTTTCTTTTTGAGAATTGAGTGATGACTTGGATGATTGTGTTGATACTGCTGAACTGGAGCGTCGGACACTAGTTCCCCAGGATCATTATTTGGTTGAATGTACCCTTTTTTCTTTTATATTTAATTCTTGTTTTTTTGTTTATTTTTTATTTTTTATTGTTATGTTTTTTTAAGTTTTATTTGATTTTAGGATTATTGTTTTTTGGTGTTTTTTTTTATTGTTTTTTTTTTTATTTTTTATTTATATCTTTTATTTTATTTTTTTAAGTGTTTATGTTTTTTTGTTGTTATTTTTTTTGTTATTATATTTTTATTTTTTTTTTATTATTGTTTTTTTTAATTTTTAATTTTTATTTTTTTCTTTTTATTTCTTGTAATTTTCATTTATGTTTTTTTGTTTTTTTTTTATTTTATTTTTTTTATTTTTTTTTTTTCCCCCCACATCATAATTCCTGTTTCTCATTCGCATGCACCTCATGTTTGCTTCAAGTAAGCATATAACTGATCAAAGTTTGACTCTTTCAAAACCTCTGTTAAGTTTGACTTCAGTGTCATATGAATCTACTCCACTCCAGGGTAACCTGTTGTCCACAAACTTTGAGGTTTAAGCTTGCATCCTGGCATGGTCATCTTGATGTTTCACATGTCATTGATGAAGCTTCGTAATGCTAAACGTAGTATCCTTGAATGGTTTTCTCCTTTGTTTTTTGACAGAAGTGTTCAAATTCATCGTAGAACTGAGATTCCCTGTCATCTTTGTTAACTCAGAACCTTTCAGAATCATCTTACGTTTTCCCCCAAATGTCCCTGCGTCAGTATAGTGATTGATGATTGAGTAATGTTCCTTTAAGTAACCTATGAAGTAGGATATTTGGTTGTCACAATTCAGCTTTATTTATACCTTCCTTTTTCTCAGTCTGAAAGGTCGTTAAGGACTTAGCACTACTGGACCTTGTTGAACTATCACACTCAGTTCCTCCAAGCAATAAGATCTGAGACCGTTCCCATATGAAATGTCCTTCTTTGATGGACTTCATAATATTCTCTCCATTCTCCTTTCCTAGACAGTACAGACGTATACGTTGTTGCCAAGATTCAAGTCTGTCTACAAGCAATTGGGTGGCGTTATCAAACCGCACCTGGATGTCTTTCGTTTTGTCATACTAGACATATTGTATTATTATGATAGGATTGTGTCTTGATCGATCAATGGATTAGTGATGTGTAGTTTTAAATAGTGGTGATGTTAACGTATTCGTATTTTGTTTTAGTGATACTAATCCCGAGTTTGAAATATTTCAAAGTTCAAAGCTCAGAAGTTCAACTCGGCGCCAAAGGCTACCAAACCGCTGCAGACGAAATAATGCAACTCGCCGTTGTTTTTTTTTTTTTTTGGTGGAATTTTTAAGGCAACATCGCCGAATAAGACAGAACACCCCACTCGCTGCCGAAAAGGCTTACCAAAACCGCTGTCAAGTACGAAATAAGGCAACTGCCGGTGGAATTTTAAGGCAACATCGCCGAACACAACTCGCTGCCATCAAACCCAACCGACCGCAGAATTATTTTAATCATAAACCGCCGTATGAGTTTTTCAAATCCTCCAGAGTTTCCTTAAGATTTTTTTTGCTGAACCGCTGGTACGCAAACCGCTGCTTAGTATAAATGCAACTTGCTCTTGAGCAACTCGCCGCTGTTCAACACCGCCGGTAACAACTCGCTGCTTTATAAAACAACTCGCCTCTTAGCAACTCGCCACCTAATAGCAACCCGCCGTGTGTCAGAGGGTTAGTACCCTACTTAATAAAATAATATTTTCAGCAAAACCGCGTGAAGAATTCTGGCAACTCCCCAAGAAGAACAAACGACGTTGTCACACAAAATCACCTATAAATCACCCTTTTTGAACGATTTTGCTGATTTCTTTTGCACAACACAGTACCATACCAGTTGGAAGAGCGTGAGGGGCTAAACTGAGAGAAGCGACCCATGACCTGTGTAATCAGATGAGCCGGGAGGACAAACAATATGCGGAGATCTTAAAAAAAAACAGCTTAGTGCCTTCAAAAAGGTACACTTTTCGATCTAAAATCAAGCAAGAAATCGCACATACACAACAATATTAGAAATCTAATCATCCCATTACTCTGATACCAATTGTGGTTAGCCTATATCATAACACGGGTCGATTGCATTAATTTGGTCTATTTCTAGAGAGAGAAACACTAGAGAGAATATTCTAGAGAGAGAAAATGTGTTTCTTTGTAAATGAAATAATAACTAGCTTACCTCTTCCAAAGTTGGAAGAGGCTATATATAGTACTTACAATATACCGGGTATTCGTACCCGACTTAAAACCGAAAAACGTACTTTAACTAATTCAGCTACGAGCTATAATAAACAGTAAAATACACGGGGTGAACGAGTCTTTTTCTAATATCTAACATAGTTTCTTCAACGTCTTCTAATATCGGACCTTCCAACGATGTTTCATGTTGTACCCTATCTACTCCGTCTAAATCATCTTTCAAACATACACATACTTTCACGATTCGGTGGGTTAGTCTTGACCTCTTTCCGATATAAGTCTACCGCTAATAGAAACAGGCCGATTCGTAAGCTACCGTCGCAGCTTGGACCGTTACTAAGTCCACGAGCCAATAGCGATAAAATTGTAAATTGGGATATTCCCCGTTTCTTTCCATCAATCCAAAATGTTCAAAGTTTGTAAACTCTTCGTCCGTAAAAGTTATCTAATAAAGTTTGTAGCCATATATTGTCCCCAACTCGCTGGGTGATTGGACCGATGTTCCGTTGACAGCTTTGTACCTTCAAATAAACGAATATAAAGGTTTATATTAATGTCCTCTTGCCATTCGGGACGATCCGCCCGCATTTGATCAACAATTGGGGTCTGGTGTATGACCATATTTTGTTGCATAAATCCAAATAATTTTTTTAAATTTATCGTTAAATTAAAACATTTAGGATGATTATATAGTTGGGGTCGGGGTCGTTATCGTCTTAATCCCAAAATATAAAAGTCTTAAATTGTTCATTATTCATGTTATTGAAAGTTCTACGCCTCCAACATTTAAATACTGGATTAAGTGACGGCGGAACAAGTAAAAACAACAGGTAAAATTCAGCAAAATTATTTTAACAAATTTCTTTTTTATAACTTTAACCATTCTTCTAAACATTTGATTAGGTGAGGTTTTTTAATTTGTCTAATTTTCTTTTCCATCATAGCATATATTTGATTTAAACTAATTACCATTGGTAATAAACACCGATAATTTAAGTTGTTGCCACTGTCAAAAAACTTGTAAAAAAATAGTTAAATCATTTAGTAAATCCCAACTGGCGCTTATTCGAAACGAGACTTATTTCTATAACAAGTGTTTTTCATTAAAAGCGTTTAAAGTCGCACGTTGTCGGTAATATATTTTTCAATGACATCATGCAAGTAGAATCCACCTAGTTTATTATCATAGGCAGGTGCCTATGGGTTATTCTTCACCAACATTGTTTAACGAAAACTTCATAGTTCATTTTCGTTCGTTTCACCGAAACTATTATAGTTACTAAAAACCCGCTAAATTTCATCCTTAAATTACTCATACATATTTTTAATGCCGCATATGCCCGGATAAATTTATACATGAGGCAACACAACGTGGAAAGAAAAAAAAAGACCATCTAAAACGAGTTTTATACTAATTTTAAAAACAATTTCACTAGCTCTAGTATTATTGATGCATTATCGAGTGAAATCGTAAAAACTTTATATCTAAATATATTCAATTAAAGTGTCATGTAAGTTTTTTCATAAATTAGATACCCGTATAGAGATAACCAAATAGTTAAAAGCAATTTGCCGTTTCATTAAATAACCAAGATTCGGGATGACACCCATGACCGTAATGGCTAAATAAGAATAGCCGTACCATGTGGTGCCGGTCCAAGTATACCGTTGTTATAGAAACACCACATATCTATAATCACGCAAATCATCAATAATATCTTTTATTTAGTAGCCGATTCCCATAATTTAAAAGCAATCACTTCTAAGAGTAAGTACGACTTACATGTTGATACGCAGCGGCTTGTAGCCTCCTTTTGATGATCTCCATAAGCTTGACATTGTCGAAATGGTTGAATGGAAAAGCGCTTGTTGAATGGACAAGTTCGTCGTAAAATCAAGTCAACCGCATCATTATCAATATAAAAACTTGACCACAGACCGGCACCAATAGTACCTTTAGTGACGTATCATTTTGGCTAACCGCATTACAAACCGTCTCATGAGTCCGGATGTAGTGTTAGAACCACGCGGGGTTATAAAATTTTCAATACATTTCTTTCAACGCGCCTTTTCCACCCATCGATCATAAATACACATATCGAAAATTAGACCAAACATCTGCCTTTCTCGTAGTTGGTCTAATTCGCACCACATCTTCATTTGTGTAAACTTTTCGTACATGCTTAGAGAAATGGAGGGATTAGTGGAAGCTTGTGTGATTGTGAGTTTTCCATTATAGCGGATTTGAGAAATTAGAGTATATATATCACGATTAGAGAGAAAAAGAGAGATTTGTTTTTGAACGGCTGATGATATATAGCAGAAAAGAAAGGAACTAGAAAAGAAAAAGAGAGATTAGTGAGTGTTTTTTATGTGTTTTCAACCCCAGCCAATTACATGTATTTATAGTATTAAGCCATGCCCTAAAATCATCAAAAAACAAAAAAAACGGGTATAAACGGCTAGTAGCCGTTGGGATTTTTTTTTTAAAAACCGAAAAAAACCGGTTAAAACCGGTTTTTTTTTTTAAAATGTAACGGCTAGTTTGACTTCCATATTAAAAAAATTTTAAAATTTTTAAAATTAAAAACCGGGTTTAACCGGTTTTTTTTAAAACCCGGTTTTAAAACCGGTATCGTAAAAAGCCTGAAAACCGGTCTAACCGGTTCGGTTATATTTAACCGAACCGGTTAAAAAACGGTTTTTTAAAAAACCGGTTACGGTTTTTTTTAAAACCGGTTACGGTTTTTTATACCGGATTTGCACCTCTACTTCAACGGGACAATCTAAGCAAACCAGCCTGCCACATCAGCGTCGACTCGATTTTCTTTTTCCTAAACCAAACACATATCAAACATCCGTAATACAACTGAACAGATAATGAAACCTTTTTTTCTCAAATAAACTAAATTTTATTCATTCAAATAAAAAAACAAAATACAATATGAAAAATAAAATACGACATTTCGATAGCATATATAGTCACGGGGTTTTTTTAAAGATATTTATAACGAAGTCAAATGAAATAAGGGACGGAGATCATTTCCTCCATCATTTCATTTGATTATATATATATATAGGGTGAGGTTCTTTTCAGAACCAAATAAATGTACAGAACTGCGAGAACCATCATCAACCAATTAGATTTTTTTGAGTATTTGTTTTTATGATTTAATTCAAAAGGACATCATTGTAAAATGACATTTTTTTTGAATTTTTTTAATTAAAAACGTTTTTTAGTTCCTAAATTTTAGGAATTTAATTGAATCTTTTTTTATGCATATGTGTTTTCTTTGCATAAAATGTAAATTTACATATAGTTTTGGTGTTCAATTGTTTAAACCTTTAATGTGTTTTAGTCACAAATATTTACATAAGTACATGGAATGACAAATATAAATATTTTACATGTAACATATACATTTCAAAACAAAAACATTATACAAAAAATCTAAAATCATGTGATACACAATTCAAATACAAAATTGTAAAGGAACAAAATAAATGAAAGTTTGTTGATGTATAGACATGTCTACTAATCTTTAAAGAGACCATATTTGGTTTTGCCGTCTATGCACATGTATTTTCTCTCATTAGAGACTCGATTTATTTGTATGTATATGTGCATTTGGGTTCATCCATATGCTCTTTATATATACATATTCGAGCTAGTTCATGTGCACTTGTATCCCCCGCATGCACTTGTATATTTAATCTTTACATCTTTATCATAACCAACTTCTCGCTAGATAGTATGTACAAAACACATATGCACTCTTCGTATTGCTCACTCGTCCCAAATGTGTTCAATACATGGAACTACTAAAACATTCGATCCAAAGTTTAATATTCTTGTAAACACCTGCAAAATCCAAAAGATCAAAAGTAAGTAAAATGAAGAACGCTTGCTGAATGTTAGGCGATATACGTAATGGTAAATGCGTTGTCGTAAAAGGTTGAACTTAAACAGGTCATTTACTCTATAACACTTATAGAACTCACCATTTGATTGTTTTCAATGACTGGAAAAAATAAACATAAATGTAACGTATTTAAAGTAATAAGAAAAAATTGAACTCATGCCAAAACGTACCGGTAATGCTATTGTAAGTACATGTGCATTTAAATTAATAAATGAGTCAAACATACATGTAATGTATTTAAACTAATGAGAAAAGTTTGAACCAACGTCGAAACATACATTTTAACAGCAAAAACAACACATTTGCCAAACTTTTTATTAAACATTTGCCAATACATGTGCACCACATCTTTCTAAATCATGTATACACTTACCAATACATGTGCATCGTATCTTTATAACTCGTATAAACAATCTGCTTGTGTTAAAAAGAAAAAAAATGAATACTTACAATATGCTTCAGTTAGCATGAGCAAAAAATTATAATTAATCAACTACACATCGATAACGGTCAATTCAATCAAGACTCATCTAAACATTTTATTATCAGTATATAATTCAAACCCACATGCTAAAAACGATATTGGTTTTAGATCAACCTAGAAACACATGTGCACAAACCTTTCATTTATTTATACAAGCCATAAAACCTTAAACACTAAATGGGTATTAACATATTAAATTACTTGAAGGTTTCATTTCAAATCAAAACAACAATAATAAATGCACATTTGCACAATTCAACTAACTATATGGCATAATTTGAGCACAAATATAAAAGCGAACAAAATTCAGCAAACAAGTTACTTCAAAATACCTAGATCTTTACAAAAGAAAAAATTAAGAGTTTATAGATTCAGTAAGATGATTATGTCAACATGTGTACCCACTTTACTCATAACAAAGCGACTTCAATCATTTAAAAATTAGAGATCATGAGGTTGATAGAAAGCAAAATCATCCACGCACAAATATAATTTTCCATTCTTTTTTGTTAGAGCATCTAAACTTGAGCATGTCCCTACCATTCAAAACATATAGGCATGTATCCATAATTCAAATCATATTATGCTTAAAACTTAACCAACAAACATCAGGTAACCTATTTATTAACAGCCGCATATATACAAACAATGAAAAATTAGATTTTCAATAAGTGGCAACACTAAACCAAGTTAACACACAAAATAATTAAACCAAATGAATTATCAGTGGAAACTAGAAAAATTAAACACAAGTGAAAAAATAAAAACCAGTTTGTACATATATGTTAATGACCTAAGATAAAAAAAACATATACACATTTTTACCTTTGAAAAATAATAAGATTATATAATTGATTGTTGGCAATCTGGTCAAAAACTGATTGTGCGAGCACATCAAGAACAACACTTTTACCCTAAGGTATTTATCATGTGGTTAATTTACCAGATTGCTCCCGACACATCGAAAAATAAATATATAATAATTCTCTTTGTGTACCCAAGCAAGCATAAGACAAATAAGAAACCAAAAAATCAATTAACAAGAACATAAAGCAAATTACCTTCATACGTAACTCAAAAACCAATTAGGTGTTGCAAACTTGCAATCTAAGCTGATGCGTTAATATGCGAGATCCGAAACAAAATGGAACACCAACAAGCAATGACATCATCATACTCAAAACATGTATTTCAAATATAGATAATTGATATTTTTTCGATGATTTTGGGAAGAAAAATAAAAGCCAATCAGATCTGGAAACATGGGAGAGAAAATGGATGTGTGGGGAGTGGTTTTTGCATAAATATGGAAACTGAAATAAAATTATAACCGACCTTATATTTCGGTGATTGCATATGATTGGAAATTCCAAAGTTGCCCTTCAGGCTAACTAATTATATTATTCTAATTTAAATGTATTTACAATGATGCCATTTTATTATTAGCCGTAGATTATTTTGATCAAAGGTTAAAAATGGTTCTCGCAGTTCTGTACATTAATTTAGTTCTGAAAAGAACCTCACACTATATATATATATATATATAGTAGGGATCCAGTGAGAAGTAAATTAAAATAAGAAGTGGTGAGAAGTGACTAAAACCACACATTTGAGATGCAACGACTTTTTAATTGCATAAGAGCTGGACCTTTCGCGCGTTGCGGCGGAGCTTGTTTTTGTGCGATTTGATTACGTAGGCCGCGCGTTGCCGCATAGAATAATTTTTCGCGAATTTGTTTCGAATGAATATTGAGTGAAAATTTGTCTTGTGGCGGGGCTGACTTGTATATAACACATGTTTTTTATTTCGCTGACCATTTTTTTTTTAAAATCACGGATTATTAAACTTAACATTTTTCTATAAAATCGTACGTATGTCAGAATCATTGCAATATTGTGCTCGTTTTGTTCGCAATTCGAAGATCTTTTCGCGGGTATTTTTTTTATCTTAGTGAATCGGTGAATACTTGTTATATATTTGATAAATATAGTTTATTATATAAAATAGTCGTAAATAGTTAAAAGTCGATGGTATGTTTTGTAAATTTTCTTTTTTATTTTATTAATATTAAACTTCAACATTTTATATAAAATCGTGCGAATGTCGGAAACATTGCAATATTGAGCTCGTTTTGTTCGCAATTCGAAGGTCTTTCTGCCGGTATTTTTGATATGAATGAGTCGGTAGATATGCGGTATATATTTGATAAATAAAGTTTATTATATAAAAAAGTCGTAAATAGTTAAAAGTTCAAAGTTTGTTTTGTAAAAAAAATATAAAATATATTTTGGGCAGGAAAAAAGATTCTTTCCTAGCTTGGGCCTTTGGTAGGCTAACTTTGCAAACGGGGTAAAACACATCGAAACGACGTCGTTTTATTCCTCCATAGTATATAGATATAATTACTAGCATCCACCTTAGAAATTACTTTTTAGATTTTCAAATTTATAAAACTTTCAAATATACACCATCTTATCTTCATCTAACCAACAACACTCATTGTTGTAAAACTCGCAATCACATTCTTCAAAAACACTATTTTCTCATAAAACCTTCCCAACAATCTTCAAAAAGATACAAAAATCACAAACTCCATCGTCGCATGCCCCCACCATTCCAAAGATTCGAAGTTTCACACATGTAAGATCTGTTTTATTGTTGGTTGTAAACTAGGTTGTTTAGAAGAAAATAACAATATATTGAGAGGGTGTTTCGGTAAATTGTCAAGGGGGTTTATAATTACGTTTCAAAAAAACAGGGGTGGTGTTGCCGCCGCAAAACTGTGTTTTGAAAGTGGTAAAACGCGGAAAAATCAATTATCTCAGCTTTCTATCCAAACACTCATTACTAACTTATTGTGTTTCCAATTCTCAATAAGTAGATAAGCATGTTCATAACGCACTCCCAAACACCCCCTAACATATAACAATTTCCACACTTAGGCATTAATGAGACTCAACATCTTCATCCAATGTTCGAATAAAAAACCGGACCTTGTACTTTATTAATTTCTCGAGTTTAGTTTCCTTAGACCTCATTTTCTTCCTTCCAGCAACATTACCCTCTACACCCTCTTGATCACGTACTCCGGTTACCATCATGTCTGCCCCACCT
>BQNB010013601.1:12175-72969 GCA_026074375.1 Tanacetum coccineum
TGGACTCACTTGACCTTGACGGTGACAATAGGGAAAGAATGCGCCTGCGTTTATTTCAATTTTCCCTACGCGATCTGGCTATCAATTGACTTGAATGCCTTCCAGCAAGATCCATCACCATATGAGAGGATCTTACTACCCGATTCCTTGCTTAATTCTTTCCACCATTAAGAACCGCAAAACTCCACAACGATATACTGATGTTCTAACAACATCATGGAGAATCTTTATTCGAAGCTTGGACTCGTTTCAAAGACTTACTCCAAAAAGTCCCTCATCATGGCATAGACCTTTAGCTTCAAGTCTAAATTTTTTTGTGACCTCAACGCCGAAGAATCATAGGCATTATTAGAAGATCTCACCCTCTATGACAACGAAAGTTGGAACGACCCAAGGGATTTTGCTAATCCGGTCAAGGAAATCGCTTTGCCTCAAGATGTACCGAGTACATCCGACCGCCGTCTAATCGAGCTCGAAAATCAAGTTCAACGCTTGATGGAAGCTCATCTTGCTCCGACACAACCTACTCAAGTGAACAAAATCACAACCTCATGTGTAATCTGTAGTGGTCCTCACGACACTCAGTAATGCATGAAAGATCCCGAACAAGCCTTTGTTGAATACGTATCCTCGCGTACCGATGAAGCGGGAGGTAAGTGGTATACCTTCAAGCCCGAGCAAAACAATGTTGGTGACACCTATAATCCGTCAAGGAAAAGTCACCCAAACCTTAGGTGGAGACAACCCTAAAATTCCCAAAACAATTTCTCAAACCCACCTAACCAGTTCCAACCTAACGGTTCAATCCCGAACCATTCCTTCAACAACCGTCCTCAAAATTTTAATGATCAATAAAATATAGAAGGGTTAGTTTCCAACTTCATGGCATCTCAAGATGCTAGACTATCCAAGTTTGAAGCCGATTTCAAACAACAGCAAAGCGAGATGACCAACAAAATCAATACTGTGTTGAAAGCCATCACCGATCAAATAGCGGGAACATTACCTAGTGACACGGTTAAGAACCCGAAACTAGAGACCCATCTAGTCTCGTCTGCTCATTCTTACCTAATTATCGATCCTCAATGTTCATCTCACCCGTCCACCTCGATCAACGCTATCAAGGCACGTTTCAATGATGCAATCATCGAACCACAACAACCAGAGGAACCTGAACCAACCTTTGAAGATGAGTTTAAAGATTTGCATCTTAACCTACCGGTTCTCGAAGTCCTAGCCCATGCTCCAATTTATAATGCTATATTAGATAAATACGTTGAGAGTTTAGAACTAGGCAAAAACGGATCAGCATTGGTTCAAGGAGAAACACCTACAAATATGGGAGACCCCAGGTTATTTACTTTGCCTTGTAGATTAGGGGACTCAAAACCTTTCGATACACTAGCTGATCTAGGATCATGTGTAAACATAATCCCACTTTACCTCTTCAAAAAGCTTAATATCGGATTATTAGAAGAGACTGACCATATATTTGGGTTGGCCGATGGAACCAAATCCTACCCCGTCGGGATCGTTAAAGATGTAGAAATCCACATAGGAAAACTAAAACTATTAAATGATTTCTACGTACTCGATATGAAAAAGGATCCCGAGACCCCTTTACTTGTAGGAAGAGGATTCCTAGCTACCGCCAACACAGTTATTGATTGTAGGATGGCCAAGATAGCGGTAGGAGAAGGAATCACTAGGTCGGTATTCAGTGTAAAAGGAATAGACTTAGGTAAGGAGGAAGCACCTTATTGGACCACACTTGGAAAAAGGGAATCCTATAAACCCCGACCTATCATGGATGAAATAGGCGCAAAACCCCCTTACTTCGCTAGGAAAGACTTCTTAGACTACCATTTTCCCGTAGAATGGGTGGTATGTGCTTAATTACACATAACTTTTACCTAATAAAACGAGCTAAAAAGACCAATAATGAGCAAAAATGACATAAAAATACATTGTATATGTGTATTTTATGATTTGTGTCTTGCATGTATGGATATTTAATAAAAAGGACAAAAACAAAGGCAAAGCAGACCAAACCGAGCACAAGAATGGAAAGAGTGCTAGAAAACGAGTCCAGCGGTGCCCTCGGATCTTATTAGGCCAGCCCGTAACCTATTTAATGGGCCGAGCCAGCCCAATCTAGCAAAACCCCAACAAAGCCAATTACACAATCTTGAAAATGAAGTATAAAATGAAGTGATGACATATGCCTGACGTCATGTCACATGCCTCAAAATTAAATGGAGTAATGTCACGTGCTAGCGCACTACAATGGGAAGAGCGAATGACGTTGAGACACGTGGCGAAGCAAGTAATACTTCTCCAACTATCAATTCAATTTGCAAATTAAAAGAATCAGTGGCTAGCAATGAATGCGTACTAAATAAGTTGACTTAAAGGACACGTGGCGATTAGATGACGGCTGATTTCCTGTGCATTTTTGACAATCCGAGGTTGTACAAATGATTGGCCAATAATTCGCCAATAAGGGGGTCCGAATTTACACCTTTACCCCCTTGGTCCCTATAAAAACTCACCCGTTCCCCTCTATTTCAAAAAATTATGATTTAGCTTATTTTTATTCTCCCTAGTTTAGTTTTCAGATTATTTAAATGTTTTAGCTTATTGTGTTTCTTTGAGCTTTTTGTAAAAGCTGTTATCAGCTTATTGAATGATGTAAGATCTTTTTGTTTATGAAATGAAAGTTTGATTTAGCTTATTTTGTTTCTTTTCTTATACTCGTAAAGCTTATCTCAATAAGCTATTTGTTTAAGCTTTTTGCTAAGCTTATTTACATTTCAAAATACTTAAAATCTTATCAAATCTAATCTTATAAGCTCCTATAAGCTTATTTGATCTCATCTCTTAAGATTTTAGATTTTCACATGTAATAAGCTACAATAAGCTTGGGTTTAGCTTATTTTCGTGTTTAAGCTTTTTTTCAGTGTTTTTAAAAGCTCTTATTATCTGATATAATAAGCTTCTAAGTAGCTTATTCATGTTCATTTGAGCTTATATTGTGTAGATCAAATCTTCGCTTGCTTATTTGCTTATTCGAGTGAAAAATAAATCGTTTAAAGGGTCTTAAGCTTATTAAAATTTCTAGTTACTTATTCATTGGGGACAATGTTCAACTTAAGTGTAGGGGGAAAATAAGCCTTAGAAACTATTCTTTCATTTCCCATTTGCTTTATCCTTAGAATAATGGGTAATATATCAAAACATAACATAAGAGGTGATTTTTACCCAAACTTAATTTTTTTTATGACGCATACCGACGAAAACCGAGTATTAATAGCGTGTCATGGATAGGAATTTATATGACTAGCACAAAAACCCTCAGAATTCCACCCCAGAAATGTGAGGTTCGCCCTTAGATCTTTAGGAATTCGGGTACCCATCGTTGGTAACCCAAGATGATTTTATTTTTTACCCTGTTCGAGTTAAGGTGTTGAGCTGCAGGGCGTGCATTGTCTATTCATCGTATTAGGCCCTGTATGCATTGCCCTTGTCGCCTTTTTGAATGGTCCTGGTGATAGCAAAAATTCATTATGAGTGTATCAGTAGGACATTATTAAAGGCTAGAACCTTGTTTTTGTGAAGCATCCAGAGGACCGCATAGTAAGATTAGGATTTGCCTTTGATAAGAGGCATTTGGATTAACCCATGTTTTACACATGTAAATTGTTATGATGGTCACACCGATCATATAACTATCCCACACCCTTGCCATGCACTCTCCTTTAGTGCAGGATACCCCTGGTACAACCCTCTGAGCCTATCCTTTTCATGGTTCTCATAATTTTCTAGTGGATTCCAGATTATTAATGAGGAGCATTGTCACCCTTTAAACCAATCGTTACACCCAAAAAGCCTTAGCCTACCTTATATGTACTCACTTTTAGTACATTATTATGTTTTACCCAAGTTAATTATTGAGTACGCGGTTGCTAAGTCCTTATCCTTGTAAATACTATTTTTAGACGATTGTGATTCATGATAGTGAATAGGGAAGAAAAGTTAAGTCAATACCCCTATATATTTGTTAGATGATCTCCATGTTATTTTGATCCACCTTAAATCGGTCATTAGTTAGATGTAAATTCAAGATGTAAATGCTCAAGTGAAGGGGTTACGTATTATAAACACCATGTGTTGTATTATGTTATTAAAAAAATGAAAGACAAAAAGAAAAAGAAGATGTAGAGTTGAGTAGGAGTTTGTATATCTTCGTCTAGAGTCTTGGCTTAGCAACCAAACCAGCGTTTATTCGTGTAAATAATTAGCTAACCCTTCCACTCCAAATTCACCCAAAGCCACCAAAATGTTATCCCATTCGTTTGCCATTTTTCGTTATATGTTCTCCTTACCCTACACTCTATTAACCTTTTTAAAAGACTCTTAGATAGTAATGAACCTAATGCTTGCGCCTATCGGTGGAGGTTTGATCCTTTACCAAGCTATGGTTAATTTATTGCTCTATGACAGGTAATGCGTATTTGTTGATTTTCTGTTTCCCCTTATGTTTTAATTTTATTATACACCCCGAGTGAAAGGTGGAGAATCCCCAAACACTTATGTGAAGGTGTAGTAATACTTTCCGTGCTGTTAATTACAAGGTCTAGAAGGTTGTGTTGTAGATTATGTTTATAGAGGAAGGTTTAAAATGACCCTATTAGTTGTTTTTGTCTAGGTAGATAAAGCCTATTTGATTATGGATACAAGGCAAATCCTAAGTGTAGGGGTATTTATGAGTTTGGTGTTTTTTATATACTTTTTCGGGGTCGTTTAACCCCCTAAATCATGCATTTATGCCCAAAATAGGTACTTAATTGTTCCTTTTCAGGTATTTTTCATTTGGAAGGCATTTGGAAGAATTACATGTGACTGGCTCATTTGGAGAAGAAACGGACAAGACTACGGACCTACACCAACATCTATCAAGAATTTCTCTACAGTGGCTGGAGACGGCGTCACAAATACAACGTGACGCCGTCACCACGAAGATCAAGACGATGTCACCATATTCTAAAATGCGCAGGAGCAATAGACCCAACCCATTATCTAGAATATTCTCTTTCATGATGGCATCTTGATTAAAACGCGATGCCGTCACAACGTTTTTCCTATATATACAAACCCAAATTTAGGGTTTTGAGTGTGTAACTTTAGAATAAAAATAGGGTACGAACCCTAGTTCGTTTAGCAGCTGTTAGGGATGAATTTAGGGCCTAAAACCCTATTGTACTTCCTCCAACTCATGTTTTAATCAAGTAAGGTTTATTTAATCATTCAATATATCTATGTGTTGTTTGATCTATCTATGTTTTGCTTTGTCTATAACTGCTTGGCTTAAACTCTATTGTGATTATATTTATGATTGATAAAACCTAGGAATTGTAGATCTTAGTGGTGTGCTTTTGTGATGGATGTGCACGTTAGGGTCTTTAGAAATCTCGCTTGTGTATGCATCGCTGTTGATATGTCTAGGGAAATGTGATTGTGTAGAAAGGGATACCTTCGGGTAACAGGTCTTCATCTACCTTGCCCCCTAAATATGGTTGATCTACTTTTCAATTATATTTCATATGCACTAGTGAGCTCCTAGGGGCATGTAAATAGTCTTTATACTATCATTACGTTGTTTGTGCGTGGCTATAGCGGATTACTAAGTAGGCGGCGGGTGCGTGTAAATTCGTTCAATGACATTAGGGTAATAGTTACACGTTATCATCACTAAGGGTGGACAGGGCACAACACTAGGAGGAAGCATTAGGGAGTATTTACATGATTAAATAAACACAGTCTTTTATCTTATTTGTTATCACCATTGGTAAAGTTATATTTAGTTAATAGTAAAAACCAACCAACTCTCCAACTTATATGATTACGTGCTTTCCATAAAAATATAAAAAAAATTCAAAAACAATCTTCTCTCAACCCTTAGAATTCTGTGAGACCATGATCTAAGCCTCTTTCCCAACACTATCTGACTAGTGAACGTAAACAACCCCTCGAGTCTTGCCTTATCTACTACTGCAACGTTCAGGTGCTTACTGTGGAGTTGTAAAAACTTCTGTTAGAAGTCCTCGTTGACCGCATCATGCTCTTTATATGAAAACCTGACAAGTGCGTGCAATGCGAGAATAAGTACGATACAGAATTTGATATGGCAAAATAATGTATAATAGTGATTATAGCAATATGATATAAATTTGTAACTTGTATATTTATGTATATATGTATTATACATATATATCTATATATATATATATATTCTATATATAATTTGTTACTTGTATATCATAATGTTAAATCTAATACCATATAACTATATACTATCTATCTATATATATATATATATATAGATATATATATATATATATATATGTTGTGTGTGTGTGTGTGTCTGTGTATCGTGTGTGGTGTGTGAGTGTGTGTGTGAGTGTTATGTTATGTATTATTTTTAGATATATATTTATTTATATATATATATATATAGATATATAGAGACCGAGAGAGAGAGAGAAGCAGGATACATATTGATTATAGAACCAGACCTTAGTATAAAACTCCCTGGTTACTATAAACCTTGGCTCTGGGATACCAAATTTGTCACTCCCCCAAACGCTGGCCTGGGGGGGGGGGGGGGGGGGGACGGAATCGTGTCCGGAGGCGTCATCGCATAAATCGCACAAGATCAAGCTAAATGGACCACTTATGGATGTTTGATAAAACATAAACTCTCTTCGGATTAAAACAAAAAGAAATTCTTCACTATATTCTTGACATAAATGAAATAGTTTTAGCGGAAGCTTAAGTAAAATGCAGCGGAATCATAACATGTTTTTAAGACAACGAGTATTTAAGTTTAAAGATAAATATTCTTGAAAGACACCCAACAATGCATGCAACATCAAATAGCACTTCAAGAACAATCCAGCTAAGCACCTGAGAAAACATGCTTAAAACAGTCAACATAAAGTTGGTGAATTCATAGGTTTGAATTCAACGTAGTTGGTACCACAAAGATTATAAAAGTGATGTGACTATTATAACGGATACAATATCATATGAAAAGTATTTACGTTGCACTAAGCTCATGACACCGATGCTAAATTAGGAGATACATATAATATGCAAAGTGATGATACTGCCCTACCCCCAAAGAGTTTCTGACATGATGTATATCCGTTCGTTCATCAACACAGAAACAAGTAAGTGCTTGGTTACCCGGATAGGGATAATTAGTCCCAGATAAATCTATCTATAACATTCACGCTTACTTACCCAATCGGTCGGTCATAAGTAATTAACGGTTCATGATGGTTCGGGTATGATAATGGTCTAATCGCTACCTAGGCAACACGTAAACATGAAATGATAACTGAAAACACGTGCGTCCAAAGTTTAAAACAAGCAATGTTTCTCCCCCCAAAATAGTAAAGTTGAAATCATAAAACAGGAGGCTATGAACTTACCTTAGAGCGATGAGCGAATGATATTCACGTAAGAGAAAGATGATACAACAATCATAGAAAAAAAAAAAAACTTTTAATCCGTCACCTAAAGGAATGACGCGTCTTAGGACTCAGATATGATATACGAAACCAAAAGTGAAATGCTTAACAACGAGAAGGCGTCCATATGTGTTTGTGTCTTAGTTAGAAAAATAGTGTCGTTATGATGACAAAATGTTCATGATTAAAATACGTCACAGTTTACTAAAAGTTACTATTTTTAGGAAGTTTCTATTTTAGAAAAGTTCTAAGTTTCAAGATGTTAATATCGCCCTATATTTTGTTAAACCCAAATTTCGAAAAACGCTTTATCAATACCTAAACGCCTAACTTTTACATCCGTCTCGACGACTTATCTCAAAAGCGACTATTTTTAGAAGTCTTACGCTTTTATAACATTCGACATTCCATAATTACCTTTATGATGTTTCTAATGTTTCCAATCGATACGCTAATGTATCTATATGTTTCGCCAATGTTTTAAAACCTCAAAAATGTCTGAAAGTGTCCGAAAACCTAATTTACTATTCACATCAGCAAGCTTGTTATAGTGTTTTGCCGAAAAATGTTTCAAACTTCATTTGGTCATAACTCGTTCGTTTCAAGTCCAGTTTTAGTGTTCGATATATGAAAATCTATTTATTCGAAATAAGCTCTCCAAAAACTACTTTCTTGACTAATGAAAAAAAAATTAAGTCGCCCAAAACCTTAAAACAAAATCGGATCAACAACCATATTTTTCGCAAATGCTCCCAAAAATTCCTCCAAACTTCACAATATACCTAGTTCTACCTAGTCCCGTTCACTACTAAACCAACCAATATTTCACCATCAAAACCACAATTAATACTAACCTAATACTATCATTTCTATTAATACTAACCTAATACTTCTACATAATACCTATTCTAACCTAGTCCCGTTCACTCACGACATCATCTACAACCAAAACTTTTTGTAAATCAAAAAACCATAAAACAATACTAGTTTATGTTTTAACTTGTTTATTTTCAAAAACCACAAACACATAAGCCTTGAAACTTAAGAATGATTCAAAATTCCATAAAGAATATCACAAAGAGATGAAAATTAAAACACTTATAAGAAGAAGATGAGGCAAGTAACACACATTGAATCTAACCCAAACTCCTTAGATTTATAAAAACCCAAGATGATCTTGTAAAAAACCACACTTGTTAAACCACCCTAACTCTTGAAATCTTTAGAAAACCCTAAAAACAAGTGATCAAACCCTTGGAACACCCTTAAATATAGTTAGAAATGAGATTTGAATGGATGAATCTTGATATAAAATCAAAAAAATGAATGTTTGTGTGTGTGTTTGTTGTCCGCGACCAAGAGATGAGAGAAAAGAGAGATGAGAGCTCTTGGTGGCTTGTTGAAATGAAATGAATAACCTAAGTGAGATATAATAAGCTTTATATAGGGACAAACTAGGGTTTAAGATATTTTTTAAACCAAGGCTTATCAAAGGAAGGGATCAAAAGGCTAAGTGACCAACACAACATACACTAAAGGTGTGTATGGTATGGGTTTGGATGCAAGGGAGCCAAGGGGGGGGATAAGAGCCAAATGACCACTTCTTGGAATTAAATCAAAAGCTCATGGTTTAAGTTAGTGGATAAGTGGTCCATACCATGCAAGGTCCTAAAATATGTGTAAGAAGGTGTTGGATGCATGGGATAATACTATAAAGATGTCATTATCATGCATGTGTACGTAAACATTTGAATTAAAGGTGAAAGATTCTCCAACATTTAATTAAGTGTGTGAGTTTGTGTAGGATTTAAGGGTAGGGGGAGGGAGACCATGAAAATTTTGACTTCTAAACCCGACATATACGATATCTAGAGCTTACACGAAAAGATTATGGGTTTTCGAGGTTCTGTTTGATCAAAAAAGCGACAAACTTAAATAATACGCTAAACCGTAAAAATAAATATCGAGAGTGATCGTAAACTACAAAACACTTAGAAAAGATAAAATAATGCATATAATATCTAAACTAATCAAAATCCAAAGCCGAAACGCGTCCGTTGACATTTTTCAAATTTACGCGGGATAACCTCTCGGTTTAGGTTAAATTCAAACGTAGCGGATTAAATATTCAAAAAATGATCGAATTAGTTTAAAATTTATTGAATTAAAATTTACAGGGTGTGAACACAATGGACATACTGGGGCCAACGGGGCCGTTTCAAACATTCCACCACACGTGTTCTTACGACCACCTCCCGAATTTCTAAATCCGCCACCTGGATTTGAACCACTACCATCAACTCAACCATTGTTTGTTAACATTAACAAACAATACACCTCACCTCTACAACAATGCACCTCCACTTGAAAAAATTCACTATCCATCAACAAATCTTAGAAATCAAGATTTTCTCAATCCTCCAAACATCTTAGATTTTGTTCATCCAAACGACATGCCTCACCTCCACAACATGTTTTGCCAATGTTATAGCACCACGAGGCATGAAATTCAAATGCTCTGAAACCGTGTTAACTACATGTTCTCATACATTTAACACCATCTCGGCTCTTCATCAAACCCACCTTACTTCCCACATTAGCCGCATGGAAATCTCACCTCACCCTTCAGATTATATAGGAGACAAGACTTTATCCCAAGATTTAGGATCTTTAGTTGTTTTCTTTTCTTTTCTAGTTTAAGTTTATTGTCTAATGGGCGTTTACGCTAAATTTTATGTTTTATCCCTTATAATAGATTTAACATTATTTCTATTGTTGTGTTGATAATGGTTGTTTATTGCTTAAATGTATATGTGTGCACATGTAATTGTCATATATATATTTGCTTGTCTACTAACTTTGTTTTGTAGCAAACATCCATAGCTCGATTCCTTGGTGCCCCAAGCGAGGGGGAGCCATACCAAGGGGGAGAGCACTTTGCAATTGAGTCTTTAGTCTTTACTTGCATTCGTTAATCAACGTGATCTCTGTAGCAATCGTTCAAGACAAGACTTACAAGGAAAGCCTCTGTTGGGATTCAGAGCTTCTACACTTAGTACTGCTAGTTATAGTTAGTTAGTACTACCAGTACATTGTTAGTACTGCAAGTATAGTTAGTACTGTTAGTATAATAGTTAGTACTATTAGTTATATAGTTAGTACTGCTTAAGTGATATGCATGAGTTATATTAGGAATAGATATGTATGATCACTTGACGCGTTTTGTAAGCCCATTAGGGTTTTCCTTAGTGTATAAAAGGAACCCTACGACATAGTTAGAGATATCAAATTTTCATAGCAAACACAAGTTTATATAGTTAGTTATTCTGTAACCTAGGCAGAATATTTGCAATCAATATATATTCAAAGTTTTGTTTACATTGTTCTTCTTAGTATTACAAGTTAGATTCCGCATAACTTGTAGTATTCATAATCATTGTTTCTCGTATAGTTAGTTTGAATCTATTCAAGTTAACTAAGCCTTAACAAGCTAAGAAGATCTATTCATTAGCACTCACAAGTGGTATTAGAGCTTGTAGAGAAACTCTTAATAAGAAGAACTCAACCAGATCTAGAACTCTACCTACAATACAAGATGTCTGGTGAAGAATCTGCACCTCAAATGGCACCAGTAGAATCTCCTCATGTGGTGTCTTCTGTAAAACTACCTATCCTCAAGAAAGGTGAATACACCATTTGGAGCATGAGGATGGAGTAGTACCTCACAAACACTGATTATGCATTATGGCAAGTAATCATGAATGGTGATGAACCTGTGCAAACAACAAAAGATAAAAATGGTGTTGAAACTGAAGTACCTCCAAAGATTGCTCAAACACTATTACAAAGACAAAGAGAAAGAAAAGCTAAAAGTAATTTGCTTTTGGCTATTCTTGATGAATATCAACTGAGGTTCCATGGTATAAAGGATGGAAAAACTCTGTGGGCTGCTATTAAGAGTAGATTTGGTGGTAATGTTGAATCTAAGAAGATGCAGAAGAATGTCTTGAAGCAACAATTTGAAAACTTTTCTATATCTGACACAGAAGGCCTAGATAAAGCATATGATAGGTTTCAAAAACTTATCAGTCTACTAGAAGTTCATGGTGCAGCTGTTTCTAATGAAGATGCAAATCAGAAATTCTTAAGAGCTTTACCTTTCACATGAATATGTTCTTTAATTATGAGGTCCAAAATGGTATAGATGTTTGGATATAGGTATGAGTCTGTACAATAACACTCAAAGTGTTTGGAAGCTGTCTTACAAGTTCATCTGGAATCTCTCAAACTCTAGAATGTGGCCTTTCTCTCTGCAGAAGACACTAACAGTATTAATGAAGTTAATACTGCTAATGGTGTTTCTACTGCATCAGGCCATAATTCTCAAGGACAAGCCTCTTCATCATCATATACTGATGATCTAATGTTCTCATTCTTTGCTAATCAGTCAAATAGTCCACAACTGGATGATGAAGACTTAGAGCAGATTGATCATGATGATTTGGAAGAAATGGACCTTAAATGGCAGGTGGCCATGCTTTCTATGAGGGTAAAGAGATTCTATAAGAAGACTGGAAGAAAGTTAATCTTTAATGGCAAAGAACCTGTAGGTTTTGACAAAACCAAGGTTGAATGTTTTAACTATCATAGAAGGGGCCATTTTTCCAGGGAATGTAGAGCAATAAAGAATTCAAGGGGAACATGAATCGGAGATGCAGGGTATAGGAGCAGGGACAACACCAAAAGGACTGTACCAGTAGAGACCTCTGATGCATTGGTTGTTCAAGATAATGCTTTGATTATGCAAGATGGATTGGGATATGATTGGAGTTATATAGCTTAAGATGAACCAATTGAATTTGCTCTTATGGCCTATACTTCAAACTCCTCAAGGTCAGACACAGAGGTACAATCTTGTTCTAAAAACTGTGTACAACATATGAAAAACTTCAAAAACAGTTTGATGAACAGCGCAAACTCTTAGTAAGGCTAATCTAGAAATTGTAGCTTATCATTTAGGCTTAGAATCTATAGAGGCACAGTTAGTTGTTCATCAGAAAAATGAAGTTGTCTATGAAGAAAAGATTGCAGTATTAGAGTTTGAAGTAAAAGATAAAGGAAATGTTGTCACTAGACTTACAAATCAGTTAGAACAAACTTTAAAAGAAAAAGAAGATTTTAAAAGCTAAACTAGAACAGTTTAAAACATCTTCTAAAAACTTAACTAAACTGATTCATAGGGACAAATAAGTTTCTAAGATAAAATTGGTTTGGATATGGAGATCAATTAAATAAAAATGATTCAAGTGGTAGTGAATTGTTTAATAGTGTGTTTGATAGTCGTTTAAATGATGGTGATGACAATCAAACAGATGATAGGTTCAAAAAGGATAATGGATATCATGTAGTTCCCCCTCCTATTACTGGGAATTACATGCCTCCATTTGCTAACCTATATTTTATAGGATTGGATGATTCTATTTATAGGCCTACAACAAATAAGACTAATGCTAGTGTGTCTCAAGTTGAAACAAGTATCACCCCACCTAACAATACTAGTATAGAAATCCCTAGAGTTGAATTTGTTAGGCCTAGTGGTGTTTATCATTGAAGATTGGGTTAGTGATGATGATGAGGATATTTTCAAATATAAGGATCCAAAACAACAGTCAAACCAGTTTTAAACAAGATTGAGTTTACTAAGCTAGAATGAACCTGTTAAATCCGATAAACAAGCTTTAAAACCTAAGATGGTCACTCAATTTCCTAAGGTAGATAAAAAAGATTGGAATGGGAAAATGACTCAAAAACTGGGGTTAGGATTTGGGTCTACAAAGAAAGCCTGTTTTGTTTGTGGCAGTTACAGCCATCTAATAAAAGACTGTGATTTTCATGAAAAGAGAATGGCTAAAAAGTTTGTTTTGCAAAGTATGAGAAAGAATACTGGTCATAGGGAAGTTAGACCAATTTGGAACAACACTCAAAGAATAAATCATCAAAATAAATTTGTTCCAACTGCAGTCTTAACTAGGTCTGGAAGAATACCAGTTAGTACTGCTAAGCAGCATGTTAATACTGCTACCCATAAAAATAGAGAGAATGTTTCAAAATCAAAAATAAATACTTTTCCTAAGACACATTCATCTATTAGAAGGTCTTTTTATAAATCAACACTACTTAATACCAAGGTTTTCAAAGGAAAAAAGTCATACTATCTAGAGTATATGGTGATAATACTGCTGGGGCAATTAGCCAGCAGTTAATACTGTTAAGGGAAATGGGGTCACTGCTGTTAAGGCCTCAGCAGGTTGTGTTTGGAGACCTAAAATGACTAATTTAAACAATGGCTCCAAAGACAATAGTGGATCATGGATCTCAAAAAGAGTAAATTATATTGATCCACAAGGCAGACTCAAGTCAGTAGTGGCTTGGGTCCCTAAGAGAAACTGACTCTCTTATTCTTGTGCAAGGGAATCCACAACAAGCTTTAAGTACAATGGAATGTTTGAAAGTAGATGCTCCAGGCATATGAAAATGGAACAAAGCCTTCCTTACTGACTAGCATGATTATTGGATGGAGTTTTTGGTTGCTTTGGTTGGAAGTACTAGAGGTGTATGATAAACAGTATTGGTAGGATAAGAATAATAAAATAGACTTTGAAGATGTGTTTTTGTGAAGGAAATAAAGTTTAATCCTTTTCTCTGTCTCACACATGTGTGATCAGGAAAAACAATGTTTCTTTTCCTAAAACTGAATGTCTGTTTTGTCTCCTGATTTTAAGCTAATCTGATGAAAGTAAAGTGACTGCCTTGATTCCTCCAGGCAAAACAATATGCTACAGCTTTGATTAAGAATGTTGTTCCTGCTGGAGATTTATTGTATATTGCAAAAAGCCACCAATTATGAGTCTAAGCTCATGGTCATAGGAGGGCTGGGTATGTGAATATTTAAATGATGAATAAACTTGTGAATAGAAATATTGTAAGAGGTCTTCCTTCAAAGACTTTTAAAAAATGACCATAATTGTGTGATTGTCAGGAAGAGAAAGCAATATAAGCCTCTGTAAGACCAAACATGTGAGCTCTATCACAACCTTTACAGATGTTGCATATGGACTTATTTGGACCAACATCTGTAAGGAGTATCAACCATAAGACCTATTGCCTTGTAGTGACTGATGACTTTAGTAGGTTTAGCTGTGTTTTTCTTATAGGGGCCAATAAGAGTGAAAACTGTGGGATTTCTTAAGAAATTTATAACAGAAGTGAGAAAACCAATTAAAACCATAAGGTTAAAGTAATACAGGTTTGAGAATGGGACAGATTCAAAAAACAGAGAAATGAATGAATTTATGTGGGCAAAAAAGGATAAAAAGGGAATATAGTGTTGCCAAAACTCCACAACAAAATAGAGTTGCTGAGAGAAAGAATAAGACCCTGATTGAGGCAGCTAGGACTATGCTAGCAGACTCACTTCTACCTATAGTATTTTGGACTGAAGTAGTTAATACTGCTTGTTATGTCTTGAATAGGGTTCTAGTGACCAAGCCTCATAACAAGACACCCTATGACTTCCCCCCTATATTGGAGAGGCACCAAGAATAAGTTTCATGAGACCTTTTGGATGTCTTGTTACTATCCTAAATACCCTAGACCCCTTAGGCAAGTTTGATGGGAAGGCTGAGGAAGGGTTTTAGTTGGGTACTCTGCAAATAGCAAAGCTTTCAAAGTATTTAATTCTCAAACCAGAAAAGTTGAAGAGAATGTGTATGTAAACTTTCTTGAAAATAAACCAAATGTTGCAGGAAAAGGACCTAACTGTCTTTTTGACATTGATTCCTTAACAAATTCTATGAATTGTCAACCAGTTACTGCAAGGAATCAAACTAACAAAAATGCAGGACCACAAGAAGCTAATGGTAATACAGGTTTGAAGCAAAGTGTTGATGCCGGACAATCTAAAGAAAAGAATGTGTCTACTCAACAATATGTTGTGTTCCCATTATGGTCTTCTATCTCTTCAAGCTACAAGAGCTTAGATGATAAGGCTAAGGATGATACAGTTGATGATGATGCTTGTAAAAAGACTATACAAGAACCAGCAAGTGAGTATGATCAAGCCTTGAAGAATGTTCTTGATAAGATGATGGATCAAGAGAAGGAGGCTACAGAGCAATCAGATGCTGTTAGAAAAGATTTTAAAGCTCAGTGTGATAGCCAGCTTCTTCAGGGGAAGATTACTAGAGCTAGTAGTACTAACAGTTTTAATACTGTTAGCACACCAGTTAATACTGCTAGTGCATCCAGGACTTTTAGTCCTGTTGGACCATCAAGTGGACCATCATTTGTTCCTTTTGGTGGATCTTTTCCTATTGATGTTGCTAATCTTCATCATGATCCTCTAATGCCTGAATTGGAGGATACTGCTAAAATTCGAAGTACTGGCATTTTTGGCAATGCCTATGTCAGATCATGACTTGGAAACTCTCAAACTCTTAGTGATCAAAGAATGGGTGCAGTGGATAATTTCAACAAATGGAACCTTCCATGTTGTCCGTCCTTTCCCACAATCGAGTACACTATATCATCCTAAAGCTCAGATTATTTAGGGATCTAAATGTAGCAGTACCAAACAAGGGTATGACAAAGAAGAATTCTGTGAGAGCATGTTTTGATTAGCTAATCCAAAAAGCAGAGAGAATAACTCACAAAGATTTCCTAGAACTGTTTATTTGCTTGTTTCCTTCTTAACATGAAACACACAAAAGATATCTCAAGCCCTTTATGATGAAAGGTTGGTTAAAGCAATGCAAGAAGAGGAGCTTGCTTCAGTTCAAGATTCAAAAGGTTTGGACACTAGTTGACCTACCTTATGGCAAGAAGGCTATTGGTACAAAGTGGGTGTATAGAAATAAGAAAGATGAAAGGGGTATAGTAGTCAGAAACAAAGCCAGGCTGGTAGCACAAGGATACAAACAAGAAGAAGGCATTGATTATGATGAGGTGTTTGCTCCTGTTGCCAGGATTAAAGCAATCAGGTTATTTTTGGCCTATGCCTCATTCATGAATTATGTTGTGTATCAGATGGATGTTAAAAGTGCCTTTCTCTATGGTACTATTGAAGAGGAGGTATATGTTAGCCAACCTCTAGGTTTTGTAGATCCAGAATTTCTAGACAAAGTTTACAAAGAGGAGAAAGCCTTATATGGTCTACATCAAGCTCCTAGAGCTTGGTATGAGACTCTCTCTACCTATCTGCTGGATAATAGATTCTACAAAGGTCAAATTGACAAGACTTTGTTCATAAAAATAGTCAAGGATGATATTCTACTGGTATAAGTATATGTAGATGACATCATCTTTGGTTCTACTAAAAAGTCTCTGTGTACAGATTTTGAGCAAATAATGCACAAAAGGTTCTAGATGAGTTCAATGAGAGAGCTCACTTTCTTCTTAGGTTTACAAGTCAAGCAGAAAGATGATGGGATCTTCATTAGTCAGGACAAGTATGTTGGTGAAATCTTGAAGAAATTTGGTTTTTCTAGTATAAGGACAGCCAGTACTCCTATGGAAACCAACAAGGCTTTGACAAAAGATGAAGATGGTGAGGATGTTGATATTCATTTATACAGGTTAATGATTAGGTCATTGATATATCTTACATCCTCTAGACCAGATATTATGTTCTCAGTTCGTGCATGCTCAAGATTTCAAGTTCAACCAAAAGTTTCCCACTTGAATGCAGTAAAAAGGATCTTTAGATACCTAAAAGGTTGACCCAAATTAGGCCTTTGGTATCCTAAGGACTCTCCTTTTATATTGGAAGATTTTTTATATAGTGACTATGCAGGTGCCAGTTTGGACAGGAAATCCACAACAAGAGGTTGTCAATTTCTTGGTTCAAGGTTAATCTCTTGGTAATGTAAAAAGCAGACTGTATTGGCTAATTCAACTACTGAAGCTGAATATATTGTTGCTTCTTACTGCTGTGGTCAAGTGCTTTGGATCCAAAATCAGATGTTAGATTATGGATACAATTTTATTCAGACAAAGATTCATGTTGATAATGAGAGTGCCATTTGTGTTGTCAAGAATCCTGTCTACCATTCTAAAACAAAGCATATAGAGATTCGGCATCATTTCATTAGAGACTCCTATGAGAAGAGATTGATAGAAATGGTCAAGATACACACTGATAATAATGTAGCTGATTTGCTCACTAAAGCTTTTGATGTGAGTAGATTTAATTTTCTAGTGGCAAGCATTTGTATGCTTAATCTGTAGCTGCATGATCTCAAGGGAGGTTAATGGTGTATAAGAACATCGGATTATACACAAGTACTAATTGGATTGAAGTTGAAAGGTAAACATGATGATCAGTTACTTAATACTGATGGGCTTAGCTTTCTCTAATTGAAGAAACTTTGTACTGATGATACAAAAAGTTTATACTGCTAGGCTTGGTTAGTACTGCTTAGTTGTCATGTATAACACCCCGTGTTTTAGGGTCATTGACGTCGTCAATAAATCCACAATGTATCTTTTGTATTGTACGTGTTTGCTTTAATATTAGTATTGCTTGTTATTGTTAATACTGTTGGTGAATAACCTAGCATATGAGGGTGAAGGTTCAGCAACACCTCCTGAACCCCAACCCACACCCTCTACCTCACAACCAATTTTTTCATGAACCACAAACTGAAGCTCACATTGAGCAACAGCTCCTATCTCCAACTACATATAAAAGAAAAAGAAAGACTCAAACACGTAGGAAAACCACAAAGGACACTAAGTTACCTTAGACTAGTGTACCTCAAAGACCTTAGAGCAGATGAGGCTGTCCATAAAGAGGGGGGTGACAGTGTGGAAAGGGCTATCACTACTGCTGCTAGCTTAGATGTATCACAAGACAGTGATAACATAACTAGGACCCAGACCACGACAATACTAATGTTGACATTCTTCAGGGAATGGATACAGGTGGCAGTCCCAGGCGCCAAGACACCATGGGGGGCGGGGGGCTCCCTGTCAGGACTAGGTCTGAGAGCGTGATTGAAGTCAATGAACCCACTCTCTCTCAGAAGGTCACACATCTGGAAGTGGGTAGGGCAGGATGGAAAATCAATTTGAATTGACGGCTAATGTACCAATCACACCCCATGATTCACCTCTCCCAAGAGATTACACACCTAGAAGTGAGGATGGTAGACCGAAACTACAGGAATTAATGACTATGTGTATAAAATTGTCAAAACAGGTGTTTGGCTTAGAGAAAGAGAAGGAGGAAATATAGACAGGTTGAATCTTCAGATGATGATTTGAATGAAGAGGATGCATCCAAACAAGGGAGGAGAAATGACAAGATAAAGCAATGACTAGACAAAGCCAATGTTATGCAATTGCTAAAATGGAAATTGCATGAAAATTGTGGAGTTAACACTCTGTTTATGGATGGTACACATCTATGGAGAGTAATAGCTAGTAGGAGAAATAGTATCCCAACTGATCAAGGAATTTTGGAGAAGATAGCTATAACTTGAGGTTTAGAGTGAATAAAGTACTATGGCATTTGAGGCTTATCAAGTTAATCAAATCAATGCTTTGAAGAGTAGTAAATGTTTGGATAAATCCTCCTATGTCAGACGCTTAAACTGAAGAAACTTACTGATTGACAAGTAAATATCAAGTTTAAGGGAGGATTGTTAGGAATTTTGAGTTACTACTGCCAGTACTACTTTACTACTGCTGGTTCAAGATTGATACTGCTGCTAATGACTGAAGAAATAGACTAAGTAGTTAGTACTGCTAGTTATATTAGTTAGTACTGCCAGTACAAATGTTAGTACTGTCAGTATAGTTAGTACTGTTAGTTAGTTTATTAGTACTGTTAGTATAAGAAGTTAGTACTGCTTATGTGATATGCATGAGATATATTAGGAATAGATATGCATGATCACTTAACGCATTTTGTAAGCCCATTAGGGTTTTCCTTAGTGTATAAAAGGAACCCTACGGCATAGTTAGATATATCAATCTTTCATAGAAAACACATATCTCATAGTTAGTTATTCTGTAACCTTGGCAGAATATTTGCAATCAATATATTCAAGTTTAGTATTCATTGTTCTTCTTAGTATTGCAAGTTAGATTCCGCATAACTTGTAGTATTTACAATCATAGTTTCTCTTATAGTTAGTTTGGATTTATCCAGGTTAACTAAGCTTTAACAAGCTAAGAAGATCTGTTTATTTGGGACTTCACATATCCTTATCTCTCTGAGCTTGTTCTGGATCACTGTCTTCTTCAGAAGTTGACTCAGATATAGGTGTGATTGGTTTGGCTATCTCTTTGCCTTTGAATTTGGTAGATGCATTTGATCTGGTGGAGATAGTTGTTTTGATGCCGGTGCTTTATGGTTGTGAGTTTTGGTCCTTGATTATTAAGGATCTGGATATGTTGTCTTTGTAGCAAGCAGCAACAAGTGCTTAGTGGGTTAGAATTCTTGGCATTTCTCTCAGCATAGATTTCAATTAACTTCTTTTGATACTGTTTCAAAACGTTAAAGAGCTTATGATATGAGACTGTATCCAAGTCGTGTTGTTGCTTGACAATTGTCACAAACCTTGACCATTCTGGTTGAAGTTGTTGAAGAAACTAAACATTGACTTGCATCATAGCAACTGTCAAGTTGTTTCTTATCATTTCATTTATCATCTTGTAAAATATGGAGTAGTATGACTCCAAACTCCCAAAACAAATTAGTCTTGACATATTGAATGTTGAGAGATTTACCTTTTTGTAGCCTTTCAATAGCTATCCACATTTCATGAGCTGTCTTGAAAGCATCAACAGTTAAGTAGATTTCATCCCCAATTCCAGTCAATAGCAAATGGATTGCTTTCTTTTCTGATTCATAATGAGCTTTGTTTTCAGGAGACATAGTCAAGAGTATCTCAACTGCAGTTCATTCTGGAATTGCTGGAGTATCATCTGTTGCAGGTACAACTAGGATTGTGACTGTGGTGAGCTTGTATGGGCCTTCGAGAATGCATTTCCTCAAGGCTTCACCATTTAGTCTTGTATTAATGTATCTTAGGAAACGTGATTGCCATTGAGCATATCTTCTGGTTGCAAGCATTGGTGGACGATCTCTTAATCCAGCTGCCATGATGTTGTTATGCATTTGACTATCGGTTGTGGAAGTTGTGATTGAAGTAGTCATGATAAATGATTTGTTAAATTATGAAGTGAAAATGATTTGTAGGATCTTAAGTAGGTAAAGTGATTGTTGTTGTAGATTGAATTCAATTAACGTTCATGGGATTTTACAAGTCTTTGATTTAAACTGAGAAAAGAATGGAATCTTTCGCGGGATTTTACAAAATCAAGAAGAAACTGTGATACAATGATGAATTGTTGTTGAAATCGGTTGTTGTAATTGAAGTACTTAAGCTTTTGTTTACGATTAACGAGCTTAAAAAGATGAACGGTGAAATTTGGTTGAAAAGGACTAGCGGTGAAATGTAGAATCAACTAGAAGGGTTAATAAACAAACGAAGGACGATTGATGAAATTGGACTTGAAGGGCAGGGACTGCATGTGACAATTTCCAATTCTAGTTTATTAATGAAACTGTTCCCTCCTAAACTTCTTCTTGTTCTTTTTAAATTTCACAAATGATAACGTTTTGTTTTTACTCTCGCTGAGTCATACGGTTATCGTCAGTAATAAGTAAATATACCACGATGATCGTTGAAAGACCGCGATCGTAATGGTATAAGTTAGAAGACCTGTAATTAACCGAAACTCGAAACCGAAAAAGAAAAACCAAAACGGACTTGAATGCTCGTTTAACTTTGTATAACTCGTCTAGAAACTACTTGTATAATTTCGCCTTGTATATGTCGTTTTATATTTGCCTGTTATAGTTTACTTATGCCTCTCACAAGATTAATTCGCCTATCACAGTTTGACTTAGAAAGCAATAATTCACCTTCAACTGAAATGCATAATTCGCCTTCAACTAAATGCTTAATTCGCCTTGCACTATAAGTTCCTTATTCTCCTTCACTCTAAATGCTTAGTTCGCCTTCTTGAACTTTTTCTTAATTCGCCTCGACAAAATATCAGTTGCATTAATTGCCTCTACTTTGAAAAATTTATTCCGCCTTCACTGAAAGGGTTATTCGCCTTTACTCTGCGTTGATTTATGCGCCTCTCATCTATGTTGCTTTATGCGCCTTCACTAGTTGTGGTTTGTTATGGAATGGGGGTGATTAGAGCGTAGGTATAGGGTGGTTGTGCTTCTAATGCTTTACGTGTGTTTTGTCCTTGTATTGGGTTTGTTTGCTGTTTGATTTGCATTTTCGGGTTTTGCGTTTGTGTATTGTTTTATTCGCCTTCACTAAAATGAGTTATTCGCCTCTACAAAACAACAAGAACGTACTATGTCCTTCTTGAGCTAAAAACGTGGATCTTAGTCTCTTTGTCATTCAAACCGTCTGGACCACAAAAAAATATACTAAGCCAACCAAGAAGCTCAAATAAGCTCGAAAAGAAACTTGAATAAGCACATTACACCAGAAATAAGCTTCGAAAATAAGCACTTTAAAACTAGTAAATAAGGCAACCAAAAAGCTCTTCAAGCCTCTAAAATAAGCTGTGAATGAGACGTTTTTACTCGTAAATACGACGTTTTTAAGAGCAAAACAAAACAAAAAAAATGGAAGTGTGTACTGTTGAACCCACGAGTATGATATGAAGCGAAACCTACGTAGTAACAGTAATGAAATAAAAGATGAAAGAGGTTATCATAGTTTTGTTTTAAATTCAACAAAGAGAAAGAAACAGAAAGATAATCAGATGCACGAATGAGCCACAAGTTTTATTATAAAACTATTTAACACATAAATTTTAGACACGAACCACAAATAAGTAGTATAAGCTCAAACACCAAAACCAATAGACTCACCCATGGCGATTGATACCAAATGTTGTGACCAAGAAATCACTTCACTTCACCATGGTAACCAAGAAAATAGAAAGAATATATGAAGAAATTGTAGAGAGAGAAAGTAAGAAAGAAAAAGAGAATGGTTAATTCAAGCAAATGTGTGAAAAACAAATGAGAATCAACACCCTCTCCACACTTAGAGAGTGGTATTTATACCAACACTTGGACCGTGTGGTTTAATGCTAATGGGTCGGGCTCGAGATAACTTGGGCTTAAGCCCGCAACGCATACAATATTAGATTAAATAAACGAGCCCGATACCCGTAACTTAGCCTGTTACAACATATATTTAATAAGACCGTGCTTCCATGATTTGTAGCCGAGCTTCCTTGTTCGACTCAATATTTTGAGGCTAACAAGTAAGAAGACTATTACAAGGCCACTAAGAGTATATTAAATGCATGTGAAATATCTTAAGAGGATCAACCATATAATGGGTAAGGTAGTATGAAGACTGTTACCGATGGTATCCTTTCTACACTACTCGCGTTTCCCTAGACATATCAACAGCGATACAGACGAAAGCTGGTTTTCTAAAGTCTAACGCGCACATTCATCAACAAGAATAGCAACATCAAAGGATCTATAATTTAAGTTTTATGCAATCATTGTTATATACAAGGAGGGTTTAGGCCTGCATGTTATAAAGAAAGCAAGAAGATAAATCAAATCAAAACAAACACATGAAAATATTGAATATTAATGATAAAATAACCTTACTTGATTAAAACATGGATTCAAGGTAGTACAATAGGGTTTTGAGGCCCTAAAAATGACCTATAAAGCTCCTAAAATGACTAGGGTTCGTCTCCCTAGGTTTATACAAAGTTATCCCAAAGTTACACACTTAAAACCCTAAAAACGGCTTTATATTTATAGAGATATCGACGCGACAGCGTCGCTTTGTTAATACTGACGCCCGTCGACCACGTTTAGATGATTCTAGATTCTTTTAAGTCGGCCAACGTCTTGGACGCCATCGCCAAATTCCTGACGCTGTCACTAGGTAGATCACAACAGCGCCGCTTTATGCCTGCGATGCCGTCTCTAGCCACTATATGCATAAATCTTTAAGAGATTTGGTGCAAGTCCGTAATCTTGTCTGTTTCTTCTACAAATGAGCCCAAGTCACGTGTATTTCCTCCAAAGAGCCATACAATGTGCTAAAAACTTAAAAAAAACAAACGATTAGCACGTAATTGGGATATTTGCATGATTTAAGGGGTGAAAAGATCGAATTTGTGTAATACAAATGACACATCATCAGGTTCGTTTACTTTATTTAACCGCAAGTAGGTCCGATATTATGTTTAGTTGTTGGGATTTATTGATTTGATGATACAAAAACAATGATACAAAAGAACAAAAGAATGAAACAACAAGGATCTAAATTGACAATATGGAATTCTACAAAAGATGGAGGATTCTAAAAGATTTCCTTAAAAGATAAAGATCAAAGATTAGGAAAAGATTTAGTTTCCTAATACAATTAAGATTCCTTTGTAAGTCTTATGGACTCTTTATATAAAGAGATCCCTAGACATAGTTTATGCGTATGAATGTGTGCACAAGAAAAGATGTAGACGTCTAGTGTGGTTTAGCTCTAAGATCAAAGGTTTCTTTGATCTTGTTACAGTTAGGTAACCGTTCTATATTGATCAAATAGAATTAGGGCTTGTATGTAATGTAAAACCTTGAAAATAACATTGTTCTTTATTAAATTCCGCTGCGTGTCAATACTTTGTTATTTATAATCCTAGATGAGTTTCTGACGATCTCCACAATTGGTATCAGAGCCTGGTGGATCTTGATCTAGGATTCTACAAGGCTTTTTTTATAGTCAAACAAAAGAAAGAAAAAGGTATCGAGTTTCTATTTTTCAGTGACTAGTGAAATTCGATGACATTGGTTTTTTAGGAAACCCTAATTCGGTAAGATGAAAGTGATTTGGAAGAGCGTAGGAAAAGAAGTGCTCACAAGAAGTGTAAGCATCATCACTTAAGCTCGGAACCTGATGATTCTGATTCTTTAGGTGACGTTGATGAAGGTGAATTGAAGTCCAGGAGACACTCCAAGCATCATAAATGTCATAGACGATCAAGGGATTCTGATTCTTCAAGTTATGAATCTGATGGTGAAGAAGAGAAGGCATTCAAGACATCATCATAGACGTCACAGGCATTCAGAATCCAATGAATCAGATGATTCTTCTAGCTTTGAAAAATGGCGTTAAAAGACATGTATTTATGTAAGTTATTCACTCTAAATCGTTAGTTATATTTATCAAAGCCATAAATCTTGTCGACGAACGATATTCCAAGATTTTATAACGATGTGGAGTTCTCTTTATTCGCTAGGTAATATGATTCTTAGAAGACAATTAATATCAAGAAAACCCTACTCGAGCTACACTTGATCCGCTTCAATAAAAGACGTGTCCTTATTCCATAAGGATTGCAAGTCCAAACAGCCAACTGATGAAATCACAAAACCCTAGTTTAGATCTAGTTCAACAACGACAAGAAGAAATTTTGATGTGGAAAGAAATTCCAATGAGTCAACTTATATCCAAAACCCTTATCAAGATCTAGTTGAGCAATCTAAGAGGAAGAAACAATCATGAGCGAGATTATGTGTCAAGACAGATACATTCAAGGATAAAAGTCGATGCCAAGGCATGTTGTTGAACGTGTTGGTGGTTCCAATACTATTAGATGAAAATGTGGTGCCGAGTTTTGCTACAGGTGTGGCCGTGACTCTTGCGTATGATGTAACCTTGTACATGATGTGAAGAAACCCTAATGTTAAGGTGGTATTGATGTTCCTTTGTATTTATTCATGATTATATGTTACATTAGTGCTGCCAGATGAAAGTTCAAAACTGCCAAGTTTACATTAGTGCTGCCAATGAGAACAGTATTAACTGTTAATGCTGCCAAGCGTTTTATGTTAGCAATTGCACCGCCACCACACCCCCCCAATAATGCTACAAGGAATTCGTTAATGCTGCTTATGTAAACTTAATGCTGCCAAGGAATATCACATGTTGGGGTTTGCTAAAGCTTGAATAGGGTTAACGAGTTACTAGAACTGTTCGTTACTTGGGTTTAAAATTTCAAAGAGTTTACATGTTGCTGGAAAGAAGAAGTTATGACATCAGATCGACATAAAATTCTTAAAGGTTAGTTTTTTGTTTTCAAATGATGTTTGGATTATGATTCGTAGATTTAAGATCGAAGTCTGTTATGGTATTAGTACTACTAAGGTGAAAAGTAGTTACTATTGTTGCTAGCATTGTTGTCTAAAGTTAATACTGCTATTGAAGCATTTTCAACTGCTAGTTTGTGTTCAATATTGGATAACACACATGATTTGGATCTCGGATAGAACATAATGTTTGGTTAAATGGCTAGTTTTAGGATTTAATTGCAAGAATTGGTTACGGGGATAATTCTTTATCATTTATTTGACATTGAAGTGGAATTTCACGAGTGCGTGTTCTTATCATATCTTAAAGTCGAGTTTGGTTGGATTATGACTTTGAAGATAACTTGTTCGAGCTTAAAAATAATGTTGACGAAGACTTGTCAAATCTAGCAATGTGTGATCTACAAACTTTTGGTGCTCAATGCGCACATTTGCTATCACTAAAAGGAGTTACGTTGTAGTGCTCACTGTCTCATTGAAGATGAGGATTTTGTCAAGAGATTGAGGTCTACTTATACTTCAAGGAATTACGTATGAGTTTGGAGTCACGTGGATAGTACAAGACATAAGACACAAGTTTGGGTTATTCTACTTCAGCATCAAGTTTGGTTAATACTAAAAAATGTTTTCTCCATCAGTAGTCATTACAAAGAGCCAACAGAATAAGAGATTCAAGAGATGGTTAACATATTGGTTTCAGGGGAAGCATATGATAAAGTGTGTTTAACCATTTGGATATGTTACATGCACCACTTGAGGGGAAGGTTTTCATTTACTACTGCTAAGTCATTATTACTACTGCTAGTTTAAGTTTCTACTGCTTAAATTCATTATTCTTATTATGCGTCATGGAGGGTAATTTGAGACATTAGATATCTTAGATTAGAAGTGTGATATATGGTTTGTAGTTGTAAAAATCAAAGTTGCATATGTTCACAATCCCCTATTGGATAATGACAAAAAGGGGAAGATGGTACAGAGATGTATGATTTGCAACTTATTTAGTGTGGTGGCATGGCATGGAAGTTCAAAGGAAATCTTAAGTTAAGGGGAAGTTGGTTTCATTGATTTGCAACTTATTGTTGGGATTTATTGATTTGATGATACAAAAGAATGAAACGACAAGTACCTAAATTGACAATATGGAATTCTATAAAAGATGGAGGATTCTAAAAGATTTGCTTAAAAGATAAAGATCAACGATTAGGAAAAGATTTAGTTTTCTAATACAATTAGATTTCCTTTGTAAATCTTATGGACTCTCTATATAAAGAGATCCCTAGACATAGTTTATGTGTGTGAATGTGTGCACAAGAAAAGATGTAGACGTCTAGTGTGGTTTAGCTCTAAGATCAAAAGGTTTCTGTGTTTTTTTTTTTTTTTTTTTCCATGTTACAGTTGGTAAACCGTTTTTTATTGATCATAGAATTAGGGCTTGTATGTAATGTAAAACCTTGAAAATAACATTGTTCTTTACTTAAATTCCGCTGCGTGTCAATACTTTGTTATTTATAATCCTAGATAAGTTTCTGACGATCTCCACATTAGTGTTTGCTTATGTCCTCGTTTCCAAGAAATCCTAAGACTACCCACTTAGAAGCTGTTAAGCGTATATTTAGGTATATTAGAGGAACTATACATTTAGGTTTATGGTATCCAAAAGGAACTAGCGTAGAAACTATAGTTTATGCCGACTTCGAACACGTGGGCGATTACTTTGATTGTAAAAGCACTAGCGGCGTTTGTACATTCATGGGATGTTGTTTGACATCTTGGTTCGCTAAGAAACAAACGGCCCTTGCTATCTCCACGACCGAAGCCGAATACGTCTCTGTCGGGAAGGCATGTCAACAAGCATTATGGATGAAACAAGCTCTCATCGGACTACGACATACGCCGCAACACGTTGCCGTTTATGTGCGAACAATAAAAGCGCTATCGACTTAAGATTAAATACTCCGTAAACACTCTAGAATAAACATATAGAATCCTGTTAACCACTTTTCTTCGCGATTAACGTCCAAAAGGGCAATATTTCGATCGGAGAAAGTTGCATCGAAGAGATATGTTAAACCTGACTATATTAACTATGCCTTTAAAACATGAAGTATTTAATTTTTTAAGATTAAGATTAGGAATGACGGAAATCATCATGGATAGTGATCCTCCATCATCTCAAAATAATCATAAACGGAAATCTAATAAAGTAATTAATCATTATTCAAAAGATGTTAATTCTCATTAAAAGTTCCAATTACAAAACCTTCGATCATGAACATAATCGAGATTAGAATTTTACTAGATAAATAAAATATCAATAAAATAACCATAGATATTTTCAAAAGTCTACATGTATGGTCAATACATGAAATTATGAAATCGATTGAAAAAGACGAAAAGAACAATCATCGAATTGCAATTCACACTTGTGTTAACGATGTATTGTTGAGTATAAATGTTCATAAATGCTTATGTTATTAGCCATTGTCAAATTAATTCTAAATGTTAACACACTCCTAGTAGGATCGACTACGTTGAAATTCTATCGTGAAAATCACGACAAGTTTTACGGTTCGCTCAAAACTTGAACGTCGACTCCAAAAATTAAATCACATTCTCCTAATAATAAATATAACAATCTCCAATTGCCAAAAACACAACACCTTGTCTCAATTCGGTTAAAAACTAATTCTATCGATTTTTTTGAGTGTTTGCGATCTACGGATCCACAAGATGGTAGATCCGTCCGCAGTTGGTGGATCCGTATACCAGCAGGGTTACCCTACATTTAACTTGTTGGACCACTTACCTTCTCCTCCAATAATACACCACCACCTTCTTCTCATATCACCCAAGATTGATCATTCCCGCCATCATCATTTCAAGCTATAATTAACACAGATCCATACATATAAAGACATCTACAATCATAATTATAAGTTTTTTCCTTTCTAAATCTTTATTTTGAAACACTTATTTTTCTTTCCATAAAAGGCAAAAGATTTGAAATGATAGATTAAAATACTTTCCAAAAACAATTAACATACTTATTTTTGTCTAAGTTAATACAAATCAAAAACGATTATTCCCTCATGAATGAACCCTCAAGATTTGCAATTGATGTATTATCTTGACTCATTCGATTTGAGAGATAGAGCAAAAAGGAGTTATGCGATTAACTACGTCATAAGTTAAAACTCACATCTCTACATAACATATGTATTTATAAACTCATTTTCTGACATATTTATATCTTTTTAAATTATTATCCTGATAATGTTACTAGGTTTCAATTATGCTTTGGAATGATGAACTCCGGACTTACAAAAGAACCAAAGCCTACTGATAATTTATAGCTTACGTGATTTAACTTAACTAATAAAATTAAAAGTAAACACGTACGAGAAAAAAAATAATTAGTGAAATATATGACGTCGTAAATGACCTGAAAATACAGAAATGTTACAACTATTCTTTAGGGAAAATTTCGTTTGCACTCTTGGCAATATAAATAGAGTAAATGCATGTACTGCATACATGCTTTACTAATCAACTATCAAAAGAAAGTTCAACTTCACTTGGATGATTCTTTATCGAACGGAGGAAGTCAAAAACAAACAAGATGGTCCCATGACATTTGCCATGCTTTTGACCCGTCTCTACAACCACATCCTCTAAACAAATCCTCAGGAAATTGTCAAACCCGCTAGGTACACATTCCATGAACGTGTCATGGATCCTTTGGACATTTCAAGGAATCCTAGCAAAGAAAAGAGAAAGAGAGTTGCCTCTCCCTTAGCTTCCTCCTATTTATCTTCATCGTCCGATGAAAATGAAGCACCATCCTTTCTCAAATTCTATAAAGAACTACCCGAAGATGAGAACTTAACCAATGCCCAAAGAGAGAAGAGAGGAATGTTTAAATGCTTGAACCAATACTTTGGCACTATCACCAAGTATTTGAAGAAACAAAAATGATCATGCTTAATGTTAAGCATATGCGCTTGTTTGCTATGTGGTAATTTGCGTCTTTTGTTATGAATTCTATGTTAGGATGTTAAATTTTCATCTATGTATGTTGAACTACTTGTTATTAAACAACAACCGCATGATTTGGATGTTTTTAGTAGTAACATATTATGGTTATATGTTGTTTGTTTTGGGTTTTAGCTGCAAAATGCAGTTCTGGTTATTTTTTAGGAACATGGGATCCACGGATCCACCATATGGTAGATCCGTACCTCGTTTAGGTAGATCCGTGGATCACCAGTCCAGGCGCCAAAATTCGAATATTATTAATTTTTAACTTTTTCTACTTTATCTTATATTCATGCTATGTGATACTATATGAGATTTTAAACCTTAGGATAAAACATGTTTCCATATAATCCAATAACCATTATACAAACCATACACCACTTTCACCTTATAATCATCACCCTCAAACACCATTTTCTTCACACTTTCTCCACATTTCTCACATACAACCTTACTAGTTCATCACCATGACTAGTTCATCCAAAACAAATTCACCAAACTTCAAAAGAAAAACCGCAAGAATGAATGTCAAGTATCCAACCTATGTCAATCTCACATTCTGAAGTGAGGAGCATCCTAATGAGAAAACTCATTCACCACCTCCTAGAAAGAAATCCCTTTCACCACCTCAAGCTCTATCCAAATCCATCTCTAGCAAGAGTACACACTACACCTCATCATCATCTCCAGGTGAGTCTTTGACACCAACTCACGTTGCACCTCCACCCAAACTCCGTTTTGTCATCCCACTAAAACTTGAACCTCAAGAACTTCCACCACTAACCTCAACTATGGAAAATTGGCCACCGGGCCCTTCAAATCCATCTCCACCACCACGTGTCTCACAACCACCTTTCGAATTTCAAAATCCGCCACCCGGATTTGAACCACTACCATCAATTCAACCATTGTTTGTTAACATTAACAACAATACACCTCACCTCCACAACAATGCGCTTCCACTTGAAAACATTCACCATCCACCACCAAATCTTGGAAATCAAGATTTTCCCAATCTTCCAAGCATCTTGGATTTTGTTCATCCAAATGACATGCCTCACCTACACAACATGTTTTGCCAATGTTGTAGCACCATAAGGCATGAGATCCAAATGCTCTAAAACCATGTCAACTACATGTTCTCATACATTTGACACCACCTCGGTTCTTCATCAAACCCACCTTACTTCCCGCATTAGCCGCATAAAAATCTCACCTCAACCCTTCGGATTATATGGGTAAATGATATTTATCCCAAGATTTAGGATCTTTAGTTATTTTCTTTTCTTTTCTAGTTTAAGTTTATTGTCTAATGGGCTTTTATGCCAAATTTTATGTTTTATCCCTTATAATGGATTTAACATTATTTCTATTGTTGTGTTGATAATAGTTGTTTATTGCTTAAATGTATATGTGTGCACATGTAATTGTCATATATATATTTGCTTGTCTACTAACTTTGTTTTGTAGCACGCATCCATAGCTCGATTCCTTGGTGCCCCAAGCAAGGGGGAGCATACACCAAGGGGGAGCACTTGCAACTTAGTCGTTATTTTTTACTTTGCATTCGTAACAAAGTGACTTAGCATTCGTCAAAAACAAGACTTGCAAGGACCGCCTCTACAACACTTTTTGCTTCGACAAAAAGGGGGAGAAGAAATGTAAACTCATCCACTAAATACTTATTTAGTAACTTTTAAATAAGCATGAGTTTATATTTTGTCATCATCAAAAAGGGGGAGATTGTTAATACAAATATTCGCGCAAAAACGATATTTATATTTAATGATCTTCATGTTTTGATAATAACAAATATAATGTCATACTACGTAAAAGTTTACGTAAACAAGTTATTTAGTCGAAAGTTTACTTGACGACGACAAATCACTTAAGGTATGAATATGACATTATTAAACATAGTTAATGATCAAAGAAAAATATTATCATTTGCATAAACCTTTTCTAATCAAATGATTTAAGTTAACACATGATTAATTATAAGCTAGTTATATTAATCATGTAAGACAAAATAAGATTAACCATAAGTGGAAACAATCTTTTCAAATCTTCCCAAATCTAGAAGATCTTTCCTTATTGGTGATAAGAAATATTTTGCTTCTAGAAGAATCTAATAAACAAGTTTTATTAAGTACAAAACAATATTTTGTATAGATTTGGGGTTAATCACAAAATGACAAATGTTGTCCCAGCTCCTCCAACGGATCCACCAAATACACGGGACGGATCCAGCTGATGGTGGATCCGTGGGTCGCATCGAACAGATGGCTGAGACAGCATTTGAATTTCAAAGTGTTGCCTATAAATAGCAACCTTAAGTCTTCATTTCAAAACAACTCTTGACAAATATTTTTACACATATCTTTTATCTTTTTCATATTCTTTGATCATTATACTTGTTACATAATCCATTACAAGTGATCAACTCATTCCACTCTTTAGTGAAGAACACTTACGAAGACGTCAAGCTTCAAGTGTTAATAGTTTAGTTGTGTCATCACGATTGTGATAATCATTCATCTTGTATATTGTGTGTTGTGTGCTATGTATATCATATGTGTATGATAGGTTAGTATTTAGGCCATAAAATACATGGTGTGTTCAATTGATTCATCTCAAAGTAAGGAACATCGTATTTAGCTTACTAACGGAAAAAGTGTAAGCGACGTGTACGGTTTTCTCTGCCTAAAGGGAGCTTGTTGACATAGTGAAGATAACTCTTAAGTTGGGTACTTGGGGAGTGGAGTAGGGCGAAGAGGAGCTTCGTAGCCGAACCACTATAAATCATTGTGTCTCATCGTTTGATCCCTTCATTATCTTACTGTTCATATTCGTAGATTGTTAATTTACTTATTGCATCGCTATCATATACACTTGTGTATATCTCTTAAATTCACATAAGTCGACAATCTAAGTTTTAATTTTAAAACGTTTCCACATTTTGAATGATACAATAAGGGAGATGGATGTATATAAGGAGTATGTGGTGAAGTGCAAGAGGGTAGTTGTTCCAATGGTTCAACCACAACTGTTTGATCCTACCCAAGGAACACATAAGAAATCTAGACCCAGAGGGGTTAGGAAAACTTGAGGTAAAGGACCAATGATGAGAGGTGAAGAAGTTGATGAGCATGTTGAGTCGTTCAAAACAAAGATTGTGTTGAATACAAAGAGGAAACCAGCAACAACATCAAAGAAAGTGAAAGAAACGTATGGTGATGATCCTAATCAAAACATGCTCGATATTATTAAGTGCAAAAATTAAAAGACTAAGACTTGCAAAGATTGAAAGAGAACAAATAATGGCTGAAGAAGAAATTGACGATGATGCAGGCGACAGTCTTGAAGTAGTTAAAAACCAAAAGTTGTATGTAATTGCTGAAACTAACGATGAACGTCAAATGTCACCCGATGCTCGATTGTTACTTGACTTTAAGAAAGGTAGCAAGTTGAGCAGACAAGAAATATTGAATCAATAGTTGTTGGGGGGTCCAGGAGAAGGGCCAACGACTAAGATTGAAACCTAGGATGATAGGGATTCCCTAGATAGCAACAAAACCCTTAGCACCCATAGGTTAGAAACTGTTGTTGATGAAGGAGATGAGGATGATGCTTTGAAATTTATAGTACTTGTTCATGAGAAGAAGAATATTGCTAAGGGGAAGGAAACACATATCCCTAAACCCACTAGCTCTCTTAGGACCGAATTATCTTAGGATGACGTCTCATGTTTCCTGAACGAGAACCCTGCACCCTCTTTGGGGTACGTTGGCTTGCCGAGGAATGCAAGAACATCAGGGTTAAACTCCCATGACGGAAGTTCTAGGAAGGAGAAACCAAGTGGGGACTCTATTGATCTAGACCGGCTCACTAAGTCATAAACGGTTAATGTACCGAAGGTCACTATGACCGAACCTACTGGGTCAGACCAACATGGTTCCACAGTAGTCAACCCTGAGATGCATCTTACACCAGGGGAGACTACAACTCTTGGTTCAATACCTGGAGGAAATCCTGAGCTAATAAGTTATACATCAAGTGCTTATGAAAATCCTTCAGATGCCTAGCACAAAATTTAAACTTAAAGGTACAACCCATTACCGGTGCTGATGATCCAATATCATCTCCTCCTATCACAACAATCATCACAACAAACCAACAAAAACTAAATGAATGAAGTCTGTGATTTATATAGTCACAAAAGCTAAAAGATTCAATCTAATGGTTAAACAATTCAAGGTTCTTCAAGAGAAAGTCGAGGAGTAACACAGAAGAATAGATGAATTCATTTCTAACAAGTTACCAGCAGCAGTTCAAGAATCAATCTATGCTTAAGTTATTAGTGAAGTCAAGAATCAAGCTCCAACACTGGTTCCTGATGCCGTTGTTGACTTTATCCAACCATGTGTTTACAAAATTGTTGATGACATCAAATAACGTCACTTTTATAGCATCATTTATCCTATGTTTCTTACCCATATTTTATATAATTAGTGCATGAATTGGTACTAATTTCTTAAACTGACATTTGCATAATTATCTGTAGTAAATGTGGAGTTCTGCTAAAAGGCACGCATTTTGGCGAGCTTAGAATGAAAAATATTGAAATTACTGTTCTACAGCCTATACCCGTATCATCATAGAAAGATATGGCATATTTTGTCCCGCACTTCCACTAGAAACCCCGAAGAAATACCCATTATCCAGAAAACTCATACGCCTATCAAGATCGAGTATATTGAAGAATTTTGGAGTTATTGAATTTGTCCCTACTCTAAGAACCCCGATATACGCGTATTGACCTCAACGCATACAACTGTCAGACGATTTTTCCAGACACTACAATACAAGGAACCCTAAACACGAGTTTAGGGTGTGCTTAAACATATTTTTGAAACCCTAACCACAGAAGTCAATTTTCAGAAGCCAAGAAGAGCAAAGAAGGTCAAGCAACATGCTTAATTCCATAGGAAACACCTTGTAATTCTCATACTCTTAATAATCGTTCAATTTTTGGTATCATTCGTTTAAATCATCTAGGTTACCTTGGTTGATTCGTTTATTATGTTTGTATTTGATACAATGGTTATTGGCTATACCTTTAGGTATTAGCCATGTTTATGAAAATTTAACGTTTGGTTTGTTTATATCAATTGCATGCTTATTCGTTGGTTGTTGTTTATGTTTATCAATTAATACTCGTTTACATGCTTATGTATGCAACCTATCAATCAACAGGATCTAGTTGTGCCGACCAAGTAGACTAGATTAACCGGGATAGCTCTCCATATAACAATTTATATATCTAGAATCATAGGATCACAAATAATGACATATCATTTCCATTGGTTTAGTGAACAAGTTGGACTAGCAGATGACCTGGGATTAACAAATGTTGTTCTGATTCCATTGGTAAGGACTTGGACAGTGGACGTACATATATCTAAAGAGCCTTGCAGAGCATAAGTTAGTAAGTCCTCGTTGAAGCAGTTTCAATACGGATCATCATATTAATCTCCTAAGATAGCATTATAAACAGACATAGACTGCTTTATGCGGATGCGTTTAATTGTGACATAATTAGCGTGTCTAGGTTTTCTAAGAAAAGTACCAGCCTAAATCTAGAATGAATGCCCTTTCCAATATAAGACAATCATTGCACGAATGAACAAACCCTGTTATATTTTGAGATTCATTCATGGTTAATACATTTTCCTTATAATTGGCCTTGAACACTCTTCTATCCTTTGATTATCTACTTGCGTGGTTATCGTGACTTAAAAGAAATTAAGTTACCACAAAACCCGTGCCAGTCTCTCAGACTAAAAACTCTCTTTAAACCTTAGAATTAGGATTAACTTAGACTAGATCTAACATATGTTTTGAAAAAGCCCTTGCTAACTTAGGAGCTAGTGTCAGTGTTATGCCTTTCTCGACCTATACTAATCTAGGACTAGGCGAATTAGCTCATACAAAATTAACTGTTGAATTGGCTGACTGAACCGTAAAACATCCCAAAGGTATTGTAGAAAACGTACTAGTAGGAATAGGGAAGTTTGTTTTCCCCGTAGACCTCATAATTCTAGATATGCCCGAGGATGTCAAAGTGCCCTTGATTTTTGAAAGACCATTTTTGTCTACCGCCCACGCTAAGATTGATGTGTTTAAAAGAAAGATCACTTTGAGGGTAGGGAATGAGAAAATTATTTTTAAAAGTGTTAAACATACTAGTAGTTTAATTAAGAGGGTCTACATGTTAAGTTTAAGAGAAAGGATGGGACTTGATTTGGAGGCTAGGTTAATGGGAGAAACTTTGATATTAAATAGATCGTTAGATCCATTATATGGAGACTATATCGAATTAAATGATCTAAATATGCCATTAGAACTTAGGAGAAATCAAGCTGATGATTTAGAGCCCACCATTGAGGAAGGTGATGTTATTGATAAACTCATGATTGATATAGTCAAAACTAGGGATGATAACAATATGGTAAACAGAATTAATGATACCCTAGTTACTATGACTTTGATAGAAAGACACATATTGATTGTGCTTACAACTTACAGTTTTCGTGCATGATAAGGTTTGAGCATGTGAACGCTATTTTTTCCTAATTTTATCTATTAATATGATGTCTAAAAAGTTCTATAACTCGATAATGAAAGACAAAGTTGAATACAATGGGAGAAATGTATTAGGAACCTTTGTAAATGCACCTATTTTTGTTGGAAACTTTTCTATTGTAACTGATTTTACAGTAGTAGAAAATATGGATGCTTACCGAGATGAAGGAATGGGAAAAGTTATTGTTGGAGAATCATTTTGTAAAGCTTCGTATGTGGAAGCTAGAAGATTTGATGGAATGATTACCATTTTTAATGGTAACGGTAGCGTGACTTATCAGATGGTGCGATCACACCCAAGGTTCAAACACCTTACTAACAATGCAACAAGATCCCACCATTACTGAAGGTAAGTGAACAAGATATGATGAATGGAATCTCGCACTCGTACCAAAAACTAAAGGGTTTTTACAAAGGAATCTTGGACCTTAGACCCGAATTTATTCGAGATGAGAAGATTGTAGAGAGGCTTACACGCGGGCACATTAGCGTGTATGAGATGGAATGAAGAGCCTAAAGAAAAGTCTAACTTAAAGACTTCGCTATAAAGAAAAGTGCTTGTCGGGAGACAACCTTTAATTTTTATTGAGTTTGTATTCCCAGACATCAATACGGCGTATCCAATCCCACCCATACGACGTATTGAATGTCTGGACGTTATCTAGTCCTTTATTTTTTTGCTTTATTGTCAAATTTGTCTATACGGCGTATTCATACATATGATATGACGTATTTGGAAATCTGACCCGTACCTTAGATACTTCTTACAGGTCTCAATATGGCGTATCCTGGTTTTGGGATACGGCGTATCGACTGCCTGTACAGTTTTTTGTTTCTGTTTTTGTTTTCTAACCATAGAATACCGAGATAGAATTGCATTAGTGTTTCCTATATCTTATACAGGACCTTACTGAAAAGGAGGAAACGACTTTGGTGGAGTATTTATATTCTGGAATTCTATGTGTTGTAGTCATTCAGGCCCGCATCAACACACAATCTTGCTCACAAACTCAACATGGAGAATCATTCGAAGCAAATACCAAGGGAGTTTCTCATTCTAATTCCTTTAATTTCTGTCCTTAATGTTTTATATTTATACAACGAGGTCGTTGTATACTTCAAATAGGGGGAGGAGAATTAAAACGCTTACTTGTCCTATTTTTCACAGTAAAATGCTTAAATTATGCCTAAATTTAAAAAAATTCATGCATACTTGTGTAAAATTATTAGTCACATAACCTGCACACATAATCCTTGTTAGATACTATGAGAATTTAACCTTATCCATTTCCAAATGTTTACCCAAATTTTATAAAATTATGAGTGTGTCAGTGATGTTGTAGACTTTTGAACTTGGCTTGGTATATCTATTCGAAACCACAATAATAAGTACTATTTTAATAGATGCAGTAACTTGTCTAAACTAGTAAATTTCTAGGAATACACCTAAAAAGCCTATATGTTGTGATATTAACTAACCACACTGGTTAGTTAACGCCCGTATAAACCCTTTGTTTACTCTTATTATTAGAGTAAGATACCCCTAGAAAAACCTGTTGATCCATTCTTGTTTTTTCACACCAAATGTTTGTTTCGTTAGATCTTTACACTTTAGCCTACCCTATTAGATTAAGTCCTTAATCGGTTGCTAGTTGCTTTTGTGTAAAGTATTGTATTTCCTGTATTGCAATGGAAATTTTCTATCTCTGGTATGGTCGGTAAAATTACACAATGCAATTGGGCACGTGTTGATTTTCCATCCATGGTTAGGTCGGAAAATTGCTCAATGCAATGGGAATGTAAAAAAGTAGTAGTTTTTCAGTATATTTTGCTACTTTCACAATTACTTTTATATATCCGAAGTATGAAGGATTATGGATAAATTATCCGGATTTATTGAGATCGTGAAGATGGTGAAATTACATTGAAATTCGTAGTATGTTTATGTTTGGTTTGCTAAAAAATGGAAACAATTAGAAAATCGCAACAAAAAAGAGGATGAAGTTTGGAGGATTAGATAATCAATTCACTTAAGCTTAAACTGATATTATTATTTAAAGGATCGATTATTCGTTGATACGTGTTATAAATCAACGATGTAAAGTTTTGTATAAAGTGGTAGATATCGCCACTGACTTTTGTAAAATATGTATATTATGGACGATTGGAAGTTGACCATTATGGGAACGCCAACTAAGGGTTGTTTTCATTTATCTTTGATCAAGATGTTTTTTGAGTCTGGTTCGTATCTATTGATAACGCATTTATCTTTGATTTTGTGTCTTCTTCAAGGGATGGTCGGGAAAGTTACTAGCAAAACTGTACTTTATTTGTTTGGACTTAATCTATTTGTTTTGTTCTTTTTATTTAACAACAATTATTTTTCCTTTTCTAATTCGTAATCTTTGGTCTTACTCGAATGAGGATGCGAGCAATCACATATATCCATTCCGTCATTACTGCCATCTATGTGTGATTTTGTTCGCCTTGTTGGTTTATTACTATTGGTGAAAGATTAGAAGATTCCCTACCCTATATCACTCTTCGTCCTAACCCTTGATTTTACTCGAGTGGAGGAATTGAATGCAATCATGTATGTCTATTCCATCGTTATGGATGTGTATAGGTGGTTTGTCGCCCCTGCTGGTTTATGACTTTTGGAAAATACTACTAGTCTTATTCTTTGTCTTATTCGAGTTAAGATTCAAATGCAGTCATATGTGTCTATCCCATCGTTATGGGTGTGTATGTGTGATGTTTTCACCTTTTCTGGAATATTGGTATTGATAGAGATTAGAAAGAGTGATCAAACCAATTAAACCTTTAAAACCCTAATTTACCTTTATAAAACTTGCTACTCCTTAGCTTTAGTGGTGGAGATGTGTATCCTTGCCAAGCCTATGATAGAATACTCGTCACGACCGAACAGTTGAGCGAATTAGTTAAATGTTACAACATAGATTAGTTGAGCGAATTGAGAGTTTTCATTTTCCTATTTCGTGAGGTGTTTTGTTATGTACTTGTAATTGAACAAATAAATGCTTAAATGAAAAATCCTTGACTACGGTTAGGATACATTTTCATAAATTGTCTAAAGTCTACTTAAGGACAAGTAGGATTCAAGTAGGGGATATTTGATGACATCAAATAACGTCATTTTTATAGCATCATTTATCCCGTGTTTCTTACCCATTTTGTATAAATTATTGCAAGAATTGGTACTTAATTGCTTAAAGTTGTTATTTGTAGTAATATGGAGTACTTTTTGAAGATTAGCTAAAAGGCTCACATTCTGGAGCTTAAACGAAGAAATCTGAAGAAAACCATTCTGACATCCTATACGCCGTATCCATTCAGGAAGATACGGCGAATCTGTGCCTGCATTTCACAAGAAACCACAAAGAATTAAAGATGTATACGCTGTATCCAGAATATTTTATACGTCGTATTGAAGATTATATAAAGATTCTAGAAGATATTGAACGTGGTCCATACTCTAAGAAAACTCCCAATACGCCGTATGGACCTCGACCAATACGGCGTATCGATCGTATTCCAGAAACTATATATAGAAGACCCTAAATACGAGTTTAGGGTGTGCTTGATCATATTTACGATACCATAACCACAAAAGTTGATTTTTAGAAGACAAGAAGAGTAGAGAAGGTCTCGTAACGCGCTTAATTCCATAGGAAACACCTTGTAATTCTCATACTTTTAATAATCGTTCAATTTTTTGGTATCATTCGTTTAACTCGGTTAGATTACCTTGGTTGTTCATTATTATGCTTGTATACGTTACAATGGTTAAGGGCTAATACCCTCGGGTATTAGCCATGTTTATGAAGATTTAACGTTTGGTTTGTTTATCTCGATTTTCTTAATTTATCATTGGTTGTTGATTATGCTTATCAATTTATACTTGTTTACGTGCTTTTGTATGCGACCTACTTATTCAATCGGATCTAGTAAGACGAACCAAGTTAAGCTAGATTAACCGGGATAGCTCTCTATATAGCGATTTATATATCTAGAATCATAAGATTACAAATAAATGACCTATCCTTGCCAATGGTTTAGTGAACAAGTTGGACTAGCAAGTGACCCTAGGATCAACAAATAATGTTCTGATTCCATTGGTTAGGACTTGGACAGAGTTGACTACTAGTATATAAATTGCCTTTAAGCAGTGAGTGGATAAAGTCTCAATGAGCTAGGATTTAATAAGAGCACCATTACTTAAATCCTAAGATAGATTATAATCAGCAAAAGGATGCTTTATGCGGATCCGTTTAATTGTGACAGAATTAGCGTGTCTAGGTTTTAGGAAGAAGTAGCGCCTAAATCTAGGAATGATATGCCACTTCGAGATAAGCAATCATTGTACTAATAAACAAACCAGCGCTATATTTGATTAATCATGGTTAATACAGTTTACTTAAAATTGGCTTGACCACTCTTCTATATTTTGACTATTGTCTTGCGTGTGTTTTGGTAGCGGAAGTATATTTAAGTCACCACTAAACTTGTGCCAGTCTCTCAGGCTGAAACCCCCTTATCCATTAGAATTAGGTTTAGCATAGGTTTAACTTAGAACTAATTTAGCTTAAAACTAATTTAGATGATTAAAACTAACATAGAATAGTTAACTAAAATACTAATAGAACCAAGAATTAACACTCTCGCTCTTAGTGATCGACATCATACTTACCAACGAAGCTACATCTGATCGGGTACACTGCCCATTAGTGTTGTTTTAGGTATAGTCAGCAAAATATATATGTAAAACTTGATAATAAAATAATACCTACGCACAACAACACATCAATAGTATATGTGTCATGGATTCGCAGCTGGACGTACGGAAGGACTAAACCTCCTTTCCTGGACCAGTATATATCGTGGTGTCTTTCTCTCTCTCTCTCTCTCTCTCTCTCTCTCTCTCTCTATCTACTTATTGATTCTTTGCTAAGTAGATCATCACACCACTCAGCTCTATCAAGACTTGAAGTTTTATAAACTTTAAAGAAGTCAAGAAAACAGTATTCACCTCCTCTATAGTTCTATAATTGGTATCAGAGCAACTTTCTCAAGTTTTTAAGCGTTAAAGACTTCCTAAGAAGTCGTTTTAAGTTGAAAACTTCTTTTTCAAAAAATTCAAAATCCTAACTCTGATGTGAATAGTAAAATAAGTTTTCAGACACTTTCGGACATTTTTGGACTTTCTAAACACTAGCAAAACATATAGTAACACATACCTATTGATTAGTATCACTTAAAGACGCCGTTAGCATATTTTAAGAAAAGCGATAAGGTTACTAAAAATAGTAAGTTTAGTGAACTTTTGCAAGATAGGCATGGAAGTTAAACGTTTAGGATTTTCTAGTGCGTTTAAGGAAATATAGATTAAGCAAATATAGGAGACGGTATTAACATCCTGAAACTAAAAACTTTCCTAAAATAGAAACTTACTAAAAATGGTAATTTTTGGTTAAACGCTGAAACTTAACGAAAAACTTTATAATTTTATTTAGTTACGTTTTGTTAATTAAGTCAAAGCACAAACACTCATGGATGACTTTTTCTCTTATAAACGATTCATTTAAGTTTCGTATACTTTCCGTCTTTCTAAGACGCATCATTGATTTAGGTCGCAAGTAGGACCTCTTGGCATTATATCTCTTCATTGATATTTATCTCACCATTTGCTAAAGATGATTTCATAGCCCCACATTTTACTATCTTTACTTTACTACTTTGGGTGAGAAACATTGCTTGTTTTTACACTATAAACACAGTTACTTTACGTTGTCTTTTCCTGATTACGTGTTGCCTAGGTTGCGAATAGACCACTAATGTCCGAACTATCATGAACTGTTAATTTTTTTACCGGAGGACCGGTTGAGTGAGCGCGAATGTTGTAAATAGATCTATTGGGACTAATTATCCCTATCCGGGTAAGTAGCGCTTACTAGATTCTGGAGACAAGAACAAACGGATAATACCATGTCAGATTTTATTAGGTAAGCTTGGTCAGATACCTCTAGGGCAATTAATATTTTGTTTGGCATATAATATGCTGCATCGAATTAAGCCTCGGTGTCATGAGCTTAGCGCAATAGTAATACTTTTTATGTGAAGTTGTATCTGTTATAACTGCCACGTGCGTACTGTGAACTTGTGGTCAACTCTTAATACTAAATTCAAACCTATGAATTCACCAACTTTATGTTGACGTTTTAACATGTTTTTCTCAGGTGCTTAGCTGTGGATGTCTTTGCTTGCTTTATGGTGTTGCCTTGCATTGGACCGATTTTCAAGAATTATTATCTACCATTTAAACATCGTTGTCAAACTTTAAAACTCTTACTCACTTCCGCATATTATCTTTGAACCTATGTAAAACTTTAACTATTTTAATTAATGCAACGATGTTGGATTTTTAAACGTACCTTTAGAGGTCGTTCTTTGTATCTTGTGTGATGTATATTATGACGTCACGCCCCCGGACACGTGTTTCCGTCCAGGCCCCGTTTGGGGGTGTGACAGATTGGTATCCAGAGCCAAGGTTATAGAGAACCAGGTAGTATATTTAGGTCTGGTCTATAACCAGTATGTGATCCTACGTGTTTACTTGCTTACGTATATAATTACTATCGATAAGTATACGGGTATTAATTATAATACACTTCCATAATTATATTACGTATAATTTTGCCATGACTATACCTTACATCTATATTTTTCCTGCATTGCACGCATTGGCATGGTTTGATATAAAGGGGATTTATATAAACTCTTGCTTGTGCAGGTTATGGCAGCTCTGGTTATTTCTATTTCTTCGGACGTATCAGTCGAGAGTGTGGGATCCTCTTTTCCGCGAGTTATCCTTATCGGTTCTATTTCTGTTGAGGTCCCGGTTGCACCGGAGGTGGGGGCGGCTGCAGTTGCCTCACCTGCCGGGGTGCTCGAGCTTGATACTCATTCATCGTCAGAGGCTGATCCATCAGAGAGTTCACCACCTCCCGTATCTGTAGCACCTATGGTTTCACCTTTTCTGTGTTCAGACGATTCAGAGTCAGATACTGAGATACCCGAGAGGCATGTATCACCTACACCTCATGATGCTATGCTTACTAGATGGAGGAGCAGAGTTGCATCACGATCATCATCACCTACTACTTCTACTCTAGAGATCCCTACTGCTCCCATTTTACCCGCACCATCTGCTATTGTTGCACCATCATCTGAGTTTCCACTTGCACCTGTTGTTGCCCCATTTGGGATTTGTCGACGACGAGCTATTCTTATCCGACCTGAGGAGGACATTCTCATTGGTCGACTTTACCGTACTCATCTTGGTGGGCCATATATGGAAATGCAAAAGTTTCAGTTTGCAGTCTAAAAACAGATATTGAAATAAGCTTTAAAGGCAAAATTAAGCTTTGAAGAATTGAGATTGGACTACAAGCTAGCTGTGCATCAAAGTTGAAAAGTTAAAACTGACTTATACTAACTTAATTTTTAACTTAAAAAGCTGTTTGACTAATAAAGTCTACTAATGCATTTAGCAGTTGAACTTAAATCCTTGATGCACAATAATAGTCTACTTGAAACTTTCTACTGCATTTCCTAACTCTTTTATCAACTAGAATGATGAATTACAAGTACCTAAACCTAAGTCTAACCAAATAAGCTAGGTGACTTAACTAACTCCTAACAGATTCAAATATTGAGAACTATTGAACTAAAACTTGAGATTTAACTATTAAAAATTGTTTAAACTTCTATAGTTAAAGGGGTGTTTGGAATAGCAGTACTAGAGTTTTTTTTAGACTTAGGATAGTGTTTTTAGTTTCTTATCTAAGTGAATTTAAGCTGTTTTTATAATCTAGGTTAGAATTAATAGAGTTTCCATTAGTTAAAGCAATATAATCTTAAATCAGTTAAAGTCTCTTTTGTATTTTAGTGATAACCATCTCAAGGATTAATCATTGCTTGAAATGTTCTTAAGTTGGTGATTTTTGAGTGTTAAAATTGGTTCATAGGTTCTGCATTTGAAGGATTTGAGTTAAGGTTAAAAAAGTGTCAACTGCATCATCAGTTAAAATTGAACAAACTGTCAATTTTAAGCTCAAGTTTCAGTTGGGTAAATTAGCTGTTAGCTTTTGATTTTTAGAATATTAGTAGCTTATAGGATAATTTCTATTTGTCTCAACTTAATTTTTAAAAATTAGCTTATTCTATTATCTATTTTTAGCTTTTAAAGTCAGCTGTTTTACTTTTCTTTAAAAAATAAAATTCAAAGACAGCATAAGCTGTTTATATTGTTTGTTTTCACAAACCTTTTTCAATAAGTTCTTAAGTTTCAAAATTCTTCCAAAAAGCATTTTCTTATAGCATTTAAGCTATTCTTTCAGAAAAATCAAGTTGTAGTTACTAAGGTGCTTGTTTGGTTGCTCAAAATTAAGCTCAAAAGTGAGTTTAAGGTCTGTTTGGTTTTAAAATGTTCATAATTGCTTATTTGAAATTCCTAGCTTTTGGTTTTTCTTTTGTGCTTATTTCTTTTCATTTCAGCTTTTTAGTCCAGGTTTAGCTTATTAACTGCTTATTTAGTAATAGGATTATCTTAATTTAGGATTTGAGCTTTCCTAGTTTAAGTAAAATAACTAAAAGCATAGTTAAGCTTCTGTCATGTTTTAAGTTGTTCTATTGGCTTATTTAGGGCTTTTCAATAAAAGTTGCTTTTATTAAAAATGCTTATTTTTAGCTTGTTAACAACTTTGCTTTTATAAGTTTTTGAAAAATAAAAAAGGGAAAGTGGAAGTCGGGGGTGAGCAAGACTCGAACCCCCGACCTCAACACTCTCAACCTTTATAACACACACACTACCACTGCGCCCTTGGGTCTTTTTCATTAGACTCTTGCAACATTTATTCTTTATACTCATTTAGCCTTATAAGCTTAATAAGTTGTTATAGCTTATTTCGCAGCTTATTCAATAAGCTGTGATCTCAAGCTTATTTTTCCTAGGATTTAAGTAGTATAAGCTATTTTCTGTAATTAATCTAGAATTTTTATAGTTCGTTTAGAATTTTTAAACATTTATTTTCATTAAAAACTTAAAAAAATCATAAAAAATAGAAAAATAATCAAAAAATTATAATCTTTTTTAGAAAATTTTCTTTTATCATAAATTTCATAGGAAAATTAGTTTTACTTTCGTAAGGTCTAATTTGCAAAATTTCGTTTTTTAAAGAATGGGATTCGTTTCCATTCTCGTTTTTCGTGTTTTAACGCTCATTTTACTCCGTTTTTGTTTTAGTTTTCTTTAAACTTACTTATTAGTCAAATAGAGTTCATTTAAAAAGAAAATTTTAAGTTAGGTTTAATTTTAGCAATTTAGGGTTTTTGACCTCCGTTTAGGGGTCCCGTTTTGCGTTTTTAGTTAAATTTTGGTTTCCCGTTATTTGTCTTTATGCTTAATTGTTAGAATTTGTTAATTTTAATTTTTAAAAAGTAGATAATCAAATCAATCTTTTGTTTCCAATTCAAATCATTGTCCGAACATCAAATGTGGTTTCAATTTCACAAGTCGTTGGGGGATAACGACCTGGGAATCATACTTCCCGGTTTATATACGTATTATATTTTATATATTTGTGAAGATTTTCCTTTTTACCTTTGTCCTTAAGGGTAATTTGGTAATTTTCCATTATATTATATTTTATTATTACGTATATATATAGATTCTGACGAATCAATTTTTGGCGCCGTTGTCGGGGATCGAACCCGGGTCACCCACGTGACAGGCGGCAATACTTACCACTACTTTTATGTTTTGAGTTATGATTTGGGCCTATTGATTAAAATAGAATGGGCATATTTGAATTTGTTATTAACTGTATAACATTTTGGTTTTGTCTTTTGGTACCGGTCTACTCACGAGGCGCGGAGCTTACGGGTTTAATAAGCTAGATGGAATTTAAATATTTTATTTAGCTTATTAAATTGGGTGGTTATCGTTTAATTGCGGGTCTCCAATTCGGTTCCATTTTCTAATCCTTTATCAATACTTAGAGTAGATTTATTTTTATCGTTTTATAATATTTTTGCTTATTTGATTTTTGCCATGCTTAGTGTAAATTTATTTTTGTCGTTAAATGCTATGTTTGTTAAATAGAATTTCGTTATGAGTAGTGAGTAGTTTACTTGTGTTTGCTAAGTGATTAGTTATTTGGAATTTAAGTGCGGGTTTAAAAAGGTTCTAAAAAAATTAATAATCATTAGTATTTTCCAATTTACATTCCATCACTTACTTTTAAAGCAATTAATATGTGCTTAATTACACATATTTTATATCTACTAAAACGAGCTTAAATGACCAAAAACAGACAGAAATTGCCAAATATATGTTTGTTTTGCATTTGTATTGTGCAGGAAACGGATATCACACAAAAAGACGAAAAACAAAGCCAAAACAACAAAACTGACCACGAAATGGAAAAGTGTGTGAAGACAAAGCCAAATCGAAGCCAAAAGTCAATCATGTCAAAAAGTCATCAGAAAAGTCAAATAGTCAAAGTCAAAGTCAACCCCGACAAAATCAGAGTCAACTCCGAGAAACTGAAGTAGAAAAGACAACTTGAGGGACTGAATTTTCCAATTCCGAAAGTTATTTTACAAAGGATTGAAGTCAAGGACTGAATTTGCCAATTCCCAAAGTTATTTTACAAAGGATTGAAGTCAAGGACTGAATTTGCAATTTATTCAAAATATAAGTATAGGGACTTAATCTGTCAAACCCCTATACTTGTATTAAACAAGGACTGATTTTGAAATAAGTGTTATAAGGTAGAGGGGGCATTTCTGCCAAACCCTCAACCTTGTAACATAACAAGGACGTTTGATGCAATAGCCAAATACACCATGAGGGACTAACCTTGCCATTTCCCCAAACTTTCATCCCTGTCACTTTTATAAACAAGTTTTCCCGCCAATTAGCCCCATAACCACTCACGGGTATTCCCACCTCCTTTTACCCTGCAACTCAACAAAACCCATGGGTAATAACTCCCCCTCACCTCCACTACCACCTCTCCCAAGGAATTGAGGCCCAGCTGTGTAAATCACATATTTCGACAATGATAAAGGGCTAAGATCATGATCCGAATGCACACAAAGGGAAATTAAGGGCCATGATTTGTTTTGAGGCTTCCTACTCACAAAACAAGCACACATTAGTGCTTTTGCCTCACAAAGAAAGCACACAAGAGAGAATGAAGTTCATGGGTTTTCGGCTATAAAACCCCCAACTCCATGGAAGAAAAAATCATCTTTTCCTTTCAGTTTTACCTATTTTCTTATGTAATTCAGTCTAAATAGCTTTTTTATTTCAGAATTGTACTCAAGCTTTTAGTTAATGAAAATTCGAAAGTTCTTCATAAATCTTGTCATAGTTTCTTTTATTTCAGCTTTTAATTGTTAAAATTTGATTTTAAAGTTTCTCAACATCTTATTTAACTGTTATAATCGAATTACTCCAGCTAAATTATAGCTTAGTGGTGATTTTGAGTTTAAGTCAAAAGTTTGACTTGAGAAAGTCAAATAAGCTATAAGCTTGGAGTTCAGGTCAATTGTGGAAGGACCTATGGGTTTATGATATGCAGATTTATGTTGGATTTAGGGGTTTTTAGTTTAGAGTTAGGTTCTAAATATAGACTTTGTTTAGTTTTCATTCTTAATTTTCTGCATTTCTTTTAATATTACTGTTCATCTGAATTTCAGCTTATTTATGCTTAGTGTTTAATTAAATGTGCTCATTTATGCTTATTGTTCAAGTTTAAGTTTCTATTCTAAGACCCTTGGCCTAAATCTCTTTAAAACAGGATCAAAAACCTTTTTAGAAAGTTAAAGGGGTGTTTGGGGTAAGGGACAAAATGGGTCAAATTGGTCATGAATTGGGTTATGGTAATTTAGTCAGATTCTCTTAGTTTAATTTAGGTCTAATTAATAGTTTAAATCAGTTTTTATACTTTAAATCTCAAAAACCAAGCTTAATCTAGCTAAGACTTGAATCTGTGGCAAATAGCTTCTTTAGAACAGCTTATTTTTGATCATTAGCTTAAAATAGATATTAGGCTTCATTCACATGTTCAATTCAAAGATGTTTATGCATTGAGTAAGTGGCAGAGGTGGTGTTCACTTTGTATGTAAGTATAACTTTAATTTTACAATATGCATAGATAAATGAATTTTAGCAGTTTTTTAGGACAACTTTTAAAATTGTCTAAACAAATTTCAAAATGCTTTTTAAAAGCTGATTTGAGAAGCTTATACGTTAAATTTTAGCTAAAAAGAAGCCTTTTTCCATAAGCTTCTTTTTGAAGTGCTTATTTTTAAGCACAAACTAGCTTGTTTGCTTGTTTTGACACTTTGTGGGGTCAGTTTGCTTCATTGCTTTTTCTAAGCTTCTTTTTGCTTATAAGTGTGCTTATTAGTGTTTCAAACCCCAAAATAAGTGGGGCTTATTGAAGCTTATTGGAAAATCACTAAGGCTGTGGGCCCCACTTGGCCTCAAAAACAGCTTAAGGGGCTTAAAATTGAGCCCCAAAAGCTGTCCCATCCGGTTGCAAAACAGTCATAAGCCCTTTGGCTTATTCCATTTTTTGCTTGTTTTTTAGATTAAGCTGCTTATTTCCATTTTATGAGCTTAATAGATTAGCACAAGTAGGATTCTAGCTTATTTAAGGGTTTTTAGTTTGCTTATTCGAGCTCTTAAGCTCATTAGCTTGTCTTTGTTTGCTTAAGTGTGAAAAAGAGAAAAGTACTGTCATAGTTTTTTTTGCTTTTTCCAGCTTATTTATAAGCTTTTACAAAAAGTTGTAGTTAAATAAAATGCTTATTGATAAGTGCTTAACAAGTTTGTAAAGAAAAAAAAATTTAAAAAAATATAAAGGGGAAGGCCAAAGCCCCGGGTGAGCAAGACTCGAACCCGGGACTTCAAAGCCCTCAACCCTTATAAACCCAACACCACTACCGCTGTGCTACAATAGCTCATCCGGTAGTGGTTTGTTGGATTTAATATATAAGGGCTCTTTAGCCCATTAAGCTTATAAGCTGTTTGGGCTTATTTCTCGGCTTATTTGATAAGCTGGTTTCCCCAGCTTATTTTTCTTAGGACCCTTAACATTTTAGCTATTTTGTGTAATTTTTCTAGAATTTTTTGTAAACGTTTAGTATTTTTTATAATTTATTTTGTTTAAAAACTTTAAAAAATCATAAAAAATAAAATAAAAGTCAGAAAAATATAAACTTTTTTTTAAAAATTCTCTTTTTTCATATAGTTTCTAGGAAAATTGTTAAATTTTTCATAGGGTCATTTTCTCAAAATTTCACTTTTTAAAGAACGGGATTCGTCCCCGTTTTTCTTTTGACTCGTTTTTGCTCCAAACGAACTCCGTTTTCAATCTAGTTTTTTTTAAACTTCGTTTTTAGTCAAGTAGAATCTATTTTTAGTTTAAAAATTGTTCTAGGGTTTAAATTGCAAAATTTAGGTTTTTGACCCTCGTTTTTCGAGCCCGTTTTAGGTTTTAAGTTATTTAGCTTTCGTTTTTAGGTTTTATTTAATCGTTTTTGCATATTTAACTTGTAGAAATAGAAAACCAATCATAACCTTGTCATATTCAAACATCAATCATCAATCCGTCATCCGATTTTCCATTCAAGCCTCGTTGGGACTTAACGACCCGGGAATCATACTTCCGGAGACATATATATTTTATTGTGTGAACTCTTAACCAATCCTTGGCTAAAGGTGTTTGGTTGAGTGTTTGCTTTTATATTATATATATATATTATTGACGAATCAATTTTTGGCGCCGTTGCCGGGGAGGCTGAAAAACGATTATCGTTACGTTTGACAATTTGTGTTTGAATTTGTGGATATTTTCTCTTATTTTTATATAAAAATATAAAAAAATACTAAAATATTTTTCATTTTCTTTTATTAGTATAATTATCATATAAAAACAAAAGAAAAAACCAAAAATATAAAAACATTGTCCATAAAAAGAAATAAAATTCACAAATTGGTAAAAATACCAAAATATAATATTCTCAATTGAGGTATTATCATAATAAATTCCGGTGAACTTGTTGGTTCCCAAATCGAACAAAAGATTTAAAAACTTGCCATTTGTGTCTCTTACGACGTACGGCTCACCTCGATTTGATTAACAAACTAAAAAGTGGGTATAAGGAGGGTTGTTCCGAGGAACTACAACCCGAAAGGAGAAATAAGCTTCGCGCTATTCCTACTCCTCCGCTCGCTTGTGCGTTTTTCATTTTGAGAGCTACCGTGAAGTAAGTAGATTATTTGGTTGAAGTTGTCTTATCTCATTGTCCGTTAAAATCAATTGTGAATAAATCATTGAAAAACCAAAAAAAAAATTAGTGTAAATTTTCTTTTTATATTTCTATTTTGTGCATGCGCACTCGTTCTCAAGCCCGTAAACGTCGACAACAACAAGTCCGACAAACTTCTGTTGAATCACCAAATCTTGAGAAACCAAATAACAATCAAGAAACTTTCAATCCTCCCATAGTTACGATGGACGATAATCGAACTATGGCGCAATTACTCGAAGCACCCACCGAGGGTTACGAGGATGCGATCGTTGTTCCCGAAATTACCGCGAACAACTTTGAGATCAAGCATGGTCTACTTAATCTTGTTCAAAACAAGCAATTTTTTGGACATGATAAAGAAGACCCACATGCTCACATCCGATATTTCAACAAGATCACTTCTACGATGAAGTTCCCGAACGTCCCGAGTACGTCGGTTAAGCTTATGCTTTTCCCATTTTCCCTCGAGGGAGCAGCCCGGATTTGGCTTGAAAAAGAGCCCCCTCGATCGATTCTTACATGGGATGATCTTGTTTCGAAATTCATTAACAAATTCTTCCCTCCCTCTAAAACAACAAATCTTCGAAATGAAATCACGAGATTTCAACAAAAATTTGATGAAACGTTTTACGAGGCATGGGACCGATTCAATGATCTTCTTAGGGGATGCCCGCATCATGGGTTTTCAGAATTGCATCAACTCGATACATTCTATAATGCCCTAAATTCGAATGATCAAGATTCATTGAACTCCGCTGCGGGTGGTAACTTTTTGGATAAAATGCCTCGAGAATGCCTAAAAATCATCGAGAGCAAGTCCAAAGTTCGTCAATCACGAAGCAAGGCCATTGTTTCCAAAGTGAGTACGAGCTCTTCTACCCCAGCAGTTTCATCCGATGTTGCTGAGCTAAAAGATATGGTTAGAGCATTGATTCTCGATAAGAAAAACCAAACTCCAGCTCCCGCTTCCTCTCAATAAAAAAAGAGAAAAGTTTTAGAAAAATGGGAAATATGGTGTTGTATAACTTGTGATTTCTTAACTCTCTCCACAAAAATCTCTACTACTTTTCAAAGATTTAGTTTGGAGAAGTTTTGAGGTATTTGGTTATAGAGCATACAATATTGCGTGAGGACACGCAATCACTTAGTTTGGGGAATTTTGATATGTGTGGAAACACATATCCTTTTTACATCAAAAATGACCCTTAAAAGACCAAAACTGTGCATAAAATGCTTGTATATTACTTGTTTTGTCTTTCTTATTGGTTTTGGCTTATTTGCTTATTGTTAAATGTTTATTATAGTTGTTATAAGCTATTTGTTATCTAGTACTCAAGTTTAGTTAATTAGATTTCTTTTTCACAAAGCTTAATTAGATTTTAAAATTGTTAAAGGAGTGTTTGGCACAGCAGTACTAACCATAAGTTAGTACTGCTTGTGGCCTTTTGGTCTTTGAAACTCATTTTTTAATCTCTCATTTAAATCTGTTTTAGGTAGTTTTATTAGCTAGGTCAGAAGTTATTTAAGTTTTATTAGGTTAGTTTAATATAGGTTCTTATCTGTCAAGTTCTCATTCATTAATAAGTTTTGTTAAATTTTCTAGTTGTTGAATTTACTTAATTTGAATTTAGCCTTGTGTTTTAAGATTGTCCAACGTTAGGTTTATTTAGGTCTGTGCAATAAGGCATAAAATTGGTCATAATACTGTCAAATGCATCAGCAGTATTCGATAAGTGACATTTTTAGGCTTAAGTTTTAGTAGGTTAAAATAGAATTCAGCTTTTGATTTTTAGATTATAGATAGCTTATAGGTTATATGTCATTAGTTTAGATTTAGTTTTTTTAAATATAGCTTAAATTGTTATCTGTTTTAGCTTTCAAAATCAGCTGTTTTGCTTTTCTTTAAAAAAAATTCAAAGACAGTATAAACTGTTTAAACTATCCATTTTCACAAGCCTTTTTCATTAAGCTCTTGAGTTTCAAAATAGTTTTCAAAGATATTTAATATAGTTTGATTAGTGTAATTAAATATGTAAAAGCTAATAGTCCATAAGGATCTATTAGCTTATTAAAAGTTAAGCTTGAAGCTAGGTGTATTAAGTTTAAAGCTAGCAGTACTAACTGTTAAGTTAGTACTGCTGAGCTTATTTAAGCATTGTCCCTTATTAATTTTGCTTTCTTCTTTCTAAATTCAACTTATTAGGATAATGTTAGTTTTAAGATTAGCTTATCACTTATTGCTTTTAGCTTATTGTTAAATTAGTCAACTTAAAGTAGCTTTTAGTTTTAAAAATATTGAAAAAATCCAAAAATATGCAAGTAGCGTAATATGTTAGGGTATTAGCTTATTTCTAGCTCATTTAGAAAAAAGTAGATATAAGAGCTTTTATTAAAATGGTTAGTTTTTAGCTTATCTTCACTTTTGCTTTTTATAAGTTTTCAAAAAATAAAAAAAATAGCAAAAACCAAGCCTGGAACTCGAACCCACGACCTTAGCCACACAAGCCCATTGCCTTAACCATTGTGCTTCAATAGCTCATCCGTGAGCTATTCTTCCCATTTAATCTTTATACACGTTTTAACCATTTTTTCTATAAGCTGTATTTGGCTTATTTCGCAGCTTATTCAATAAGCTACGATCTCAAGCTTATTTTTCCTAGGTTCTAATTAGTTTAAGCTATTTCCTGTAATTTTTTTAGAATTTTTATAATTAGTTTAGAATTTTTAAACATTTATTTTCATTAAAAACTTTAAAAAATCATAAAAAATAGAAAAATAATCAAAAAAATATAAATCTTTTTTAGGAAATTTTCTTTTATCATAAAGTTTATAGGAAAATTAGTTTTGCTTTCGTAAGATCTAATTTGCAAAAATTCGATTTTTAAAGAACGGGATTTATTCCCATTCTTGTTTTTCGTGTTTTAAGGCTCATTTCAAATCCGTTTTTATTCTAGTTTTCTTTAAACTTACTTTTTAGTCAAATAGAGTCCATTTAAAAAGAAAATTTTAAGTTAGGTTTATTTTTAGAAATTTAGGGTTTTTGACCTCCGTTTAGGGGTCCCGTTTTGTGTTTTTAGTTAAATTTTGATTTCCCGTTATTTGTCTTCATGCTTAATTGTTAGAATTTGTTAATTTTAATTTTTAAAAATAAATAATCAAATCAATCTTTGTCTTCAATTTAAATCATTGTCCGAACATCAAACGTGGTTTCAATTTCATAAGTCGTTGGGGGATAACGACCCGGGAATCATACTTCCTGGTTTATATACGTATTATATTATATATATTTGTGAAGATTTTCCTTTTTACCTTTGTCCTCAAGGTTAATTTGGTAATTTTCTATCATATTATATATTTTATTATTACGTATATATAGATTCCTACGAATCACTACCACAAAGGGGGGGGGGTTTAGTCTGAGAGACTGGCACGAGTTTAGTTCTAATTATCCTAAGGTGATGACAAATAATGCACAAAAGTGATTAACAAAAGATTAGGAAGCGGTCAAATGTGAGGAAAACATATTAGCCAGTTTAATCTAATAATATGCCTTGTTTGACTAATCGGGCAATGAAGTATTAAATCATTAAGTGTTAAATTCATGTTAAAGTTAGGTAGATCTTCTCCCTAGACTCGAGGTTTGTCGCTAGTTAATCTAGTCGCAATTAACCTAAACCCGCATAAAGCTCACACCGTTGATTATAATCTATCTAGGAAGCTATATTGGTGGTTATATTGAATCCTAGCTCATGGAGGCTTTACCAACTTACTGCTTAACGGAAATTCATATACTAGTAGTCCATGCCCACTTAACTACCTATGGAAACATGACGTTAGGTGTAGTCCTAAATCACCGACTTAGTCTACCTACCCTCTTCACCTAGATAAAAACTGTGCTTTCATTGGTGATCCTAGTATCTTCTGCTATAATGTAATAAGCGTTATATGTTTTTATCCCAGACTCTTAGCCTACGCCCAAACAACACCGAAGTTGCAGCGCATTAAATATGTAGGACTAGACCCAAATGAATGATAGGAAAACACATAATTAAGCACATAAACAGGTATGAATTGATAAACATAATCAACATGCAACAAATAAGGAATAATCGATATAAAGACAAATCAAAACATTATATTATCATAAAAATGGCAAATACCTAAATGTATTAGCTGATAGTCATTGTAACAATACACATAAAAAAAAAAGAAAAAAAAACTAAATCATAGATGAACGATTAAACATAATGCTAACCGAACGCGTATAGTGGAGTGTAGAGATTACAAGAGTTTTCCCATCGATTGGACCACTTTACAGGGCCTTCTTGGATTCTTAGATCTTCTGAAAATTAGACTTGGTGGTTAAAAGCATGTCCTAAAATCGTATTTAGGGTTTGGTATATATAAAGTCTGGAAATTGATCAATATGCCGTATCGGGTGATGTGGGATACGACGTATTTGGAGATATCTTGGAGTAGAGACCACGGTTGATATCTTTTAGTGTTGATCCCACTTCAATAGATCAAAATTCCTTAAGCTTGTTTTAAGGATTATTTTATATTACATAAATCAACACAACTATATAGAAACTTTGTTTGAATTATTAAAGATTAAGTGGAATCTAATCTTTAATAATTAAGAAGAATTATCAATGAAACAGTAATTCAATGAACATACAATTCAACAAATAACATCCAATATTATTAATGATAATAATACGAATACTCTCAAAGTATTAGGGTTATAAAGACCTTAAAGCTAAGAATTATACGTCTAGTTGTATATGAAACTCAATGCCCTAGGACCTCCTTTTATACACCAAGGAGTCCTAGTCGGCTTACAATACTTTTTCCAAATATCTAAAATATTCTATAACAACTAATACCTATCAATATAACAGTACTAACAAGACACATAAGACTATGATATTCACTAGACAGTAGTAACTTCAAGCATATTTACACTAGCAGCATTAACTTCACTGAGCAATCTAACTTAGTACTAATAGTAAGTAACTACTTAGCATAATTTCTTTAAAGTTCATCAATAACACAATATTTACTACATACTAACTTTGTACTAGCATAGTCAAACACTTAGCATATTTTCTATTAAAGTCTCTAGAGCATTACTATAACATCCCGTAATTTTCAGGTATTTTCATCAATGTAAAATCTACTTACTATATTAAGTAAAACCATTTTCACAGGAATATTTTTCGTTTTTATTCCATTCAATTATGTAACCTAGTTTACATTTCTAAAGTAAATGAGCTCACGCAACCTCGATCAATGCCATCTATATCTATGTTTATATCATGTCCATCCTAATATGTCAATTCTAAATCTTAATAACATTTTAACCAAGTACATTATCCATTTAATGACTTTTTCAAAAAGTTAATATCAAAACAAGCATAAACGTAAACGTTTATATCAAAACCTAATTACTATGTAATGTAATACATATAGAAAAAATAAAAAAAAAAAAAAGTAATATCAAAGCCTTCAAGCATGTGTACAAGTGTACAATGCATCACATTTGAATTATATTTTCCCTCCAAGTCAATGTACAACTCATTAAAGCTCAATGTAAAAATCTATTAAGCTCAAGGTGATTTCGAGCCTTATAAATAGCCAAACACTCCATTCATTCAAATCATACCTCAAAAACTTATCACCACTCAAATAGAGTTCTAACTCAGACCAATAAGGATCAAGTGAAGTCCCTAAGCTCAGAATAGAAGCCAAGAATCAAGAAAAAGAATCCCTTGAAGTCGTTACTAGGCGTACAAACCCGAAAACCCCATTTCGACCCATTTCTAGCTCAAGTAAGCTTAGTTCTTGTTCAATAAGCTTATAATCTGTATTAGAATGTTCATAATACTCTTAAGATCATATATAAACTCTTGTTTGAAGCCTTGAATCCTCAAAACCCCTGAAGATTTTTATAAAACCCTAAAAACCAACCCGTTTTGAATTCTAGCTAACGAATCCTTTTTCTAAACTTTTGTTACATTAGAACATCTTATATTTGCTTATTCTAATAAGCTATAACATGCAAATATCATTTAGAAGCTTAAAAATAAGCTTGCATAGGCTTTTTGAACCTTGTTTTGCAAATTTTCCATGCAAAGGGGTAATACCTACCTTTCATGAAATTTATAACTTAAATGGGCTTAAAAATGTCATTATTCTAAAGTTATCAACAAAATAGGACCTATTTTACCAAGTTTCAAAGTTAAATGTTTTAACATTATAATACTTTTTTAGTATAAAAAGGACTAAAGTAGTAAAGTTTATAAACCAAGGGTATATATTGCCATTTTGCAAACTTAAAAATATAAAATATAATATTTTTATATAAATTATAAATATATATTAATATTATAAAACTTGATTTTAAATGTAAAACCCGACACATTTAATCGTTATTATCATAAAGCGACTCATTGTTCATTATATATTTAACATAATTTTTCATCGACTAACTTTTGAAGACAACTAAAAATCTTATCGTATCACGTTACTAGGGAATTTCAATATGAAGGGTTACATATTGAGTTTTCAATTTTGACGAGTTAGATGGTTTACATTTTAAAGTGCCCTGGCTCCTCAAGACGATACAACATGTCCTCTTGATTATGAATAGGCCGAACAGTGAACATATTTCCATAATTTAATAATCAAAGCTATACTTAAACTTGTAAGTTTTTGAAAAATAGAACCAACCCACAAAGACTTGACATCTTACCCAGGTTGCGTGGCGAAGCCGTTACTTTCACATAATATACTTTTGTCATCAATCTATAAACCCGCGAGGAGGATACATGCTCAATTGTTTTTAATATACATAAGTACTTAAAACCGATATTGTGAAGTTCATAGCCTCGCCTTTACTTATTTACATGTTTTATAAACCCGCGAGGGGGATACATGCTTGTTTTATACAAATTAAACACAAGTGATTTTGATATATGATATGGTTCCATCACTGTGAATAGTCTCATCTTTATATGTTTTCTAAATCCTGTGGGGGATTCATGCTATAAACTATGAATACAAGTGTTTTTTTACTATATGCTATCCTGATATATTATTGCCTAAGTTACCTTCATTGAAAGCTTCGTCAACACCAGGAGGATGCTTCCAAACACTTCTTTACTTCTTAAGCTGTTTTATGATGAATTTAAGAAGCTGATAAGCCATTTCACTTTCATAATCAATTATAAGCTTCTTTTCCAACATCATTGAAACTATAAGTGGTGCAAGAGGATACTTCTTCTCAACCAACATATAAATCTGCATATGTTTCATCCTCAAGTAATGTACTCCATAGGAGTCATACAGCTTCCAATCCAACACTTTGTATTCTTGTTGATTCCTCCATACATTATCTTCTACATGTGGTTCAAACATTGTTTTCAAATCACCCTATAACAATAAATCTAAGTCTTCCACTGGTCTTGTTGACTTATATTTAGCTTTTACCAACTTGTACAAATCTTCCAAATCTTTCCTGTCAAAACTTTTAAGCATTTGACTAAAGATCATGTAAGTTTGAGACTTTCCATCAGCTCTCATTATTTGATAATAGCTTTTTCTTCCTTCTTTATAAATCTTCCAGCCAACAATACTTGAAGACTTAATAGCTAAATGTATAGCATCAATTGTTACCTCTTCTTCATCTGGAATGATTTCCAAACACTGTTTAAGCTTTGTTGTTTCTTTATCATCTTCTACCTTTTGTTTCTTTGCATTCTCTTGTATCAGCTTTGTTCCTGCTCTCTTTTCTTTGCCTTCCACCAACTCTGTTCTAAAGTCTTCAAATGTATTTACCCTTTTGAATGCTCTGTCAAACATCTCTTGGATAGAATCAAACTCTTTAAACTTCAAATCTTTGAGCTTGTATCCTTCCATGTTCTTTAGGTAAGTACACATTATCTTTCTCTGTTGAGCTTTTGTTGGTGGTTTGTTTCTTTTCTCTTTTGCTCTTTTAGCTGCAAAATGCTTTCTTCTTTTCTCTAAGAGTTGTTGAAATAATGTAGCCTTTTCTTCAATAGACAACTCTTCTTGTTCTTGTGCTTGCAATCTTTCAGCCAATTGATGATCAGCATCAATCTTTGCCTGTATATCATCCCATGTTTCAATCAAGGCAATATTGGCTTCTTTTTCTTTTTCAGCTTTCTCTCTTGCAAGTCTTTCTTCTTCATCAAATTCAGCTTGTAATTTTAAAGCAGCTTCTTCATCAAGCCTGATTAGATCTTTCTTCTTCATAGGCTTCACAGGTTCTATCAATATTCCTTTACCTTTGTCCTGTGATTGTTGTGAAGATAGTTGTGAAGATATTGTTGTTGTAGATTCACCCAGCTCTTGTATAACAACCCCTTTCTCCTTGGGTTTTGTACTTTTTATTTCCATAAGTGCTTGAGCCAAAGTAATATCATCAACAGTTGTAATTGTAGCAGTAGTTGTTGTAGCAGCACTAACAGTTGTTGCATCACCAGCAGTACTAACTACATTACCAGCAAAGGAAACATAAGACAAGGGCTTGAATTTGCAATTTGTAATAAATACAAGTAGATGGGGGCATTTCTGCCAACCCCGCATACTTGTATATACAAAGGGGACTATGTTTGCATAAATTAGGGATTTATAAGGTTAAGGGGGCATTTCTGCCAAACCCTCAACCTTGTATTACCATCAAGGACGAATTTTGCAAACGAAAGAATATGGTTGAGGGACCATTTTTGCCCCATCTCCAAACCTTTACCCTATCACCCCAAACCTGTTTATAACAGGTTTTCCTGCCAAAAACCATACCCAAAACCCAAAGCCACTCACGGGTATTCCCACTCCCTTTTACCCTGCAACTCAACAAAACCTAGATAATAACTCCCCCTCTCCTCCATACCACCGCTCCCAAGGGAAATTGAGGACCCAGGCTGGTAAATTCAACATATTTCGACAATGATAAAGGGCTAAGATCATGATCCGAATGCACACAAAGGGAAATCAAGGGCCATGATTTATTTTGAGGCTTCCTAGTCACAAAACAAGCACACATTAGTGCTTTTGCCACACAAAGAAAGCACACAAGAGAGAATGAAGTTCATGGGTTTTCGGCTATAAAACCCCCAACTCCATGGAAGAAAAGGGGATCTTTACCTTTCAGTTTTACCTATTTTCTTATGTAATTCAGTCTAAATAGCTTTTTTATTTCAGAATTGTACTCAAGCTTTTAGTTAATGAAAATTCGAAAGTTCTTCATAAATCTTGTCATAATTTCTTTTATTTCATATTTTAATTGTTAAAATTTGATTTTTAAAGTTTCTCAACATCTTACTTAACTGTTATAATCTAATTACTCAAGCTATATTATAGCTTAGTGGTGATTTCAAGTTTAAGTCAAAAGTTTGACTTGAGAAAGTCAAATAAGCTATAAGCTGGAGTTCAGGTCAATTGTAGAAGGACCTATGGGTTTGTGATTCAGAATTATGTTGGACTTAGGGGTTTGATAGGTTTAGTTTTAGGTTCCCTTATCTCTTGGACCAATTGTAAGTTTTTTTTAATTTTTAGTATAAATCTCTATTTACTTATTTAGTGCTTATCTTTGCTGTTTTATTGCTTAACTTAGATTAATATTATCTGCTTATTATCTGTCTAAAGATATTTATGTTTAATTGAATGGACATTGCCTTAAATAAGCCCTAAAAAGCCCTTTTCAGAACTTAAAGTGGTGTTTGGGATAGTGGCCCAAAATGGGTCATATTGAGTTAAAACTCTTTTGGTCACTTTGGCCAGCTTCAATTACATTTTCAAGTTAGTATAAATGAGTTTTTAGAAGTTTTTCAAGTTTAAAATTTGTTTTTAAGGTTTTTGCAAAACCCCTTTTTGAACCTGTGGTGACACAGTGGACCCAAAGGGGCTTAATTGTTAAGCTTATC